>JFGX01000244.1:0-41266 GCA_000729855.1 Epichloe aotearoae | reverse complement strand
ACCCTAACCCTAACCCTAACCCTAACCCTAACCCTAACCCTAACCCTAACCCTAACCCTAACCCTAACCCTAACCCTAACCCTAACCCTAACCCTAACCCTAACCCTAACCCTAACCCTAACCCTAACCCTAACCCTAGATAGTCCTTTATATGATTAGGAGCCATGGAGATACAACATATGCGGTTAGTCTAGCTCTTGACTAAAGCCTCTACTCCGGGTTAAGTGACCACATATAGGCGTATATTCTAACGCCACGCAACCGAACTCATAGCAATATCCGGACTAAACAGACCTCTGCGAGTTATAACTTATATTTTGCCAAGATAAATTCTACGGCAATAGACTACTTTAACTAACAAACCTTGTCAGGAAGGGTGGAGTTGCTTAAACGGCTAATTCCTGGCATTGGCATCAGGACATATAGATAGAATCCGGGAGACGCTGTTCTTCCCACGAAAATAGGTGGCTGCACCATAAAAAATGCCGGACGAAGATTCGGTACGGCTTCTCAACAGAGCCATCATATTCTTCCCAATCCCATCTAGTCAACACCCAACGAACGGCATACACCAGCCCAATTAGGACGGACACCTCCATCAAAGGAGTGGACGCCAATGCTTAGTCACTATCAGGACCAAAAGTAGCAACAGCAACAGAAATAGCGAGCTAAAAGTTATTGCTAGCAGCTGTGAAGCTTTAAGTTACCGCAAGACGAAACTAGAAACCAAGCGCTTGACTAATGCATACAGTAGCAAAGAAAACCACGACAAAAATATATAATAAGAGGTGCGGCAACCTGCGGGACAGACGTGATCTGATGGACGAACTGACGACCTTGCGATGCGAACAAGACCATAATGGTGCAGAGGAGACCAATGAGAGACCATGGTGAGGCAAATCGAGAAAAATCACGATGGTACCAGGCATCACTGGCGATTGTGCGCAGCGCGAACCGTGTGATAATAGCTGCTCCTAGTGGAATGCCTAGGAAATCGGCTATACTAGTGGCGACAACTTGGTAGGAAATGTTTAACGTGCCTAGTTCCCTGCTAATGATGCTAATGAAGAAGACGGCCATTAGTGCGAAAAGGACTATTTGCAGGAGTGAGTTAATGGCGACTAGGATGGCGCAGTATTCATCGTCGCCGCCGGCAAGGCCGTTCTAGATAAATACCTGCGTTTGGATAGTGTTACTTGGAGAAAACTTTTTATTTTTGGTTTTATTTTTTAATTCCTTGTCAATTTTCATAGGGAACATGGGGATCTCTTCGTACCATGGCAATGCATCTCCCCAGTCCGACGAGAATAAGGCCAATGCGGAGCTCGCTTTTATCAGGGAGGAATTCCAAAGCAAGGGCAAGCTGGTTTGTTTAACAGATGTCAGTCAATAGTGTTTAGTGGTTCAAGGGCTAACCTTGACTTGAACAGTTGGTGGGGATACTAACCATGAGAAAAGGTGCGAGCATTCACTTGACGAATAAACTAAAGCAGATTTGCTTCCACATTGCTTTGTGCGAAAGCATGCTATGCAAGAACTCATACTGCCAAACGAACTCGGCACATCAATTAATCCAAGCAAGGGATTGGTTTACCGCTGCCGAATTGTGCCGTTTTCCCTTGCCTCTAGTTCCCTGGATTTGCATTAGGTTTGTTGCGAGACATAGCTGCCGCACCGTCATGCACGGGCGAATGACTTAACCAGCGATAATTGTATGGTTCTTGACTTTGAACCATTAACCACCGCATTCTACCCAAGTTTCAGGCTCTCGGCGAGTGTGTATGCAAGGAAGTAGTTCGGCTGCTTGGTGAGACCCAGAGAAGACGCGGTACACCATTATGCTAAATGCGATGACTAGTCAATCGCAGTAGGTCACTTGGCAAGAGTTTGCTAACAATATGAATAATAAGCCATCTCGGGCCAACCTCAGCCTGATTTAACGCCCCATCAGGATCCCAAGGAATAAGAACCACATTCTCCGCTAACTCTAATCTTACGGTTCCTAGATGATCTTCCCTGTCCTTGAATATGCATATTGCACATTTCTTGTCCGGCATATTGACCACGGCTATAGTGTTCTCAGGAGGTCCAAATTTAGTACATTTCGGTGGAAGCGTCCAGTTAACAAGGCATCCGCTGCGGTGCAACGAGATGGCAAATTAGTTCAATGCAAGCACGAGTTCATATGGAGAGTCATACTTTTCTTATGTAAATCAAAATCATTTAGGCGTCGTTAACCAGTCGAGGTAGTTTTATCTTCTCCGATTCTAGCATTGTGAGAAAATGCGATGTGAACTATTGACATCGCCCCAAATCAGACACCGGAAGCAAGTATCATTTAGCATCCTAAATTAGGTTATACGTAGTCATAGATTTAATTTAGCTACCTATGTGGCCTCTGGTTCCATTTGATTCTGGCTTGTCCTTGGTAATCACGGGTATTTAACACCTTATGTATAGTACACCCCCTAAATTATTTTACAAATCTATATAACAGGGGTGATTAAGCTAATTAGATATTAGCAAGGGAATAAAGGGGATAAGGGCTAGGATTAATAAATACCTTAATTTCTTAACACTTTATATAGGAAATAATGTATCTTTTAGTAGCGTTTAATAGCCTACGTATTTTCCTTATAGCTCTCTAAAATAATCTAGGCTTGTAGCTAATTATAGCCGTTAGAGAGGAATGAAAAACTAGGGCATGTAGATTTGTAAAATAATTCAGGGGGTAGAGTGTACTCACAAAGTCCGTTACGTTTCATGGATCACACCCTAATTCACCATAAAACACTAATAACAGTAGCCTAGGAATAATATAAGAACGATTCCCTGTAGTAGATTTTTGCGCTAGGTAACAGCCGCTAGCAAGATCCCCACGAAGCTAGAGGTCGGTTATGGAATCTTGATCAATCGGTGACGCTGAGATTAAAGCTACAAAAGCGTTAAATGCAGCTATGTTAGACTGCTAAAGCAGCTGCATAACATGGAGGTGTGGACAAGCTGTGGATTTTAACAGCACTTGTTTCTACCCCTGCACCTAAGCAAAAGAACCTGTAGTAATAAGACAAGATATTTGTAATCGTTCTTCACGGACAAAAGGTGCCGCAAGTTAAGCGAGGTAGGGACTAGGAGGGTATACAGTCTGACCCCTGAAAGATTACGTGGGGCGTGGCACGAGTAATGCAATGGGCCAGACTCCAAAGGAACTTGGCTCGCTCGTTTGTTCTTTCAGAAGAGACCCGATTTTGTTAGGCGGAGGAGCAAACACTAGACCACATGTACCTATGTACTTATTCCGCTGATAAAGCGGGACGCACTACTATATGTACACGGAGAGTAATCACATCTGATAGGAAGCCACAGAGACGCATGGATATGATTTAATGTGCTTGGATAAAAGTCGCCCAATCTTGCCGCATACAATGATAAGATTACATCATGGGCTAGATGCTAGGACCTAAGATTTTTTGCCGACCTTGATGTCAAGAGCAGCACATATTTTGTTAACCTAGCCTCATGATATAGTGTTCCCACCAAACCTTTACTTTGTCGATGACTCATCACAAGTTATGGGTCCTGAGTCCTCGAACGATGGACATCATCTCATCACCCCAACGTGCGCCAAGATCGTTACAAAAATGCTCCGAGTAACGACCGACAAAGCGTAGCTACAGTGTAGTTTGCCAGCAGCCAAGGGATGGCGAAATAATGGGGAGATGAAAGAAGGACTAAACCCACCTTGATAATAGAGTACTACCATAGTTCTGTGAAGTCAAATGCAGTTATACACCCCATGCAGTAAAGCGATTCTTAACAGAAACTGTTAGCGTACAACAATACAAAACGGTCTAATACTCCGTGACAAGAGTTCAGTCATGCTTTTCTTTCTCGCACATTGTGATGAAATTGTTTTCAAGAATCAATATGAAGCTAAGCGCTTATTTGTTTATTTTACAGCTAGCTACTGGAAATGCTAGCTCGGCTCATCCCAGTGGCGTTTTATCAGGCGTGACGTTTGATAGAGAGATTGCTACTAAACTGCAGCCGCGTAATCACTTCACCAAAACATGTGCTTACAGCGTGGAGGAACCTCCATATTTACATTTAATCGAAGGTTCCTGTCGTCGAACAGATGACAGAGGGTATGAAAGATGGACATCTTCAATCCTAGACCTTAATCAATGCCTTGCTAATATAGACGGCGTGTTAAAAGGTGTACCAAGGTAAGTACTCTTACCAGATTTATATCTACTTCGCATTTCTACTAATTATATTTCAAGTGGTAAATTTGGTCAATCCTGTGAGTCTAGTAAGTGCTACCTTACTAGCTCAGGGTCTTTGACTAGCGCAGTGTATAATTGCAATTGCCTAGATTCGAAGGGCAACTTCAAGAAAACATCTATAAATCTTGGTTAGTCTCTTATTTACAGAGAATTAAGTACTCTTTAGGCTAATCTAGAAGACAGACGATATCGTCACAAATGCAGACGGCGCCCTTACATGCTATGGTTTCCGAGGCTGGTACAAAGATATTGTTTGACTAAAATCTCTCACTATCGCATAACGCGTCGCATCGCGTTAAGACCTATCGTGGCAAGGGATGTTTACATCTATAAAGGGGACATTTGCAGCTATGCGCTTAGGATTATTATTATCACGATGTCTTACCATTTTGCGTGGAAAGGTACCTCTTCTGTTTTGTGCCTAGTTACTACTGCATAATTGAAAAATCACTTCTGCATGTTTACGTGTTAAGGAATGACACAGCCTGATTTGATGCGAGGGTTGATATGCTTGGCTGATGATAGGACCGACCCTCATTGGGAATATCGATGGACAACTCAGCACAGTCAATGGCTTGAGCCATTTTATAGAATTCTTCTGCTTTGCCAGCGTTAGACTGCCTAAGGAAGCGGAGATACTGCGTAGCGTAGGTGATATCCTTAACTGTTAAGTTTTGGGGAGTTGCGCCTCTAGCATTGTAACAGATCTTGTTGACAGTCTCACCACATGCTCCGAGATCGTCCAAGAACGGCGAGGCGTTTAAAAAGGTGGCAAGTGCAAGTGCAGACATCGTGATCTTGTTAAGAAACATTTTGCTAGGATGGTTTAATTTGGATAACAACACGAGATAGTCGAGTTTCTTGTGGGTTTTCATGAATGAAGAGACGTAGTTTGAAAATTGTCTTTAGAGCCTTTAATGGTTTTGAGAATTGAGGATGCTTTCAAGGTGGTTGTCTTTATACTGCTGATGGATGAGGTAGGAGGGTGTACCTTCTCCCACTGTTTAGTTAGTTCATTTATTTCCAAGCCCTCCCCAATGGTTAACATCAATCAGTCATGACCGATCATGGGTGTAAAATTTAACCCTGGTTTGATTTTACACGACTATAAGCCCTAGTTAGACTAATGCCTTGACTGAAAGTCAAAAAGATGGCCTGTTTAAAATCCAAATTGTGGACGACGACTCGTCTATTCTGATAACACAAAGCTGACTCTCTCCTAAATAAGCATCAATTTATCCACTTGTTACACTACAAATATGCTTCTGGCTTTTGGCGTAGCATCATGATCGCACAATTCTTAGGATTTTCTCTCTTAAATACATACCCTCCTTTAGCGTTGTAAAGATTGGTAACTTGCTCCAGAAGGCTGCAGCACACGTGTCAAAAACTGGACTTGTCAAACTCTCTGTAGTCTTCAGGATCAATTCGAAAGGTGGAAGGTTTGTCGCGTGGAGATGCATTCTTTGTCCAGGAGAAAAGGACGCAGGCTTTGGGAGATGACTTGAGAATATGTCATTCCGGCAGTCTCAATTTTGCGCAATCGTTTCCATTACTTACACTTGTTATTATTTGCATCGGCATTGAAGATCTCCTTGTAACGCCAAGGCTCAAAACCAGGAGAATTCGCAGTACCAAGTTGCCATCAAAGTGAACCCACTGACTCGTCGCCTTCGTACCGGGTTTGTTACTATCAAGCCATTGCTGAACGTCATCTATGCTTGTCATTTCCATCAGGCACAAAAGCTGCGTACCTCTATCGGTTGCTTCTGAAAGCACCGCGCCGTCATCGTTACGAATCTGTAGCGAATGCTTACCCAAGGAAACGAGAAACGTGCCATCTTTATCTAGAAGCCGGGTTTCGTATGTCGTATTGATTCCACCGCTCATGATCAAGTTACTACAGAGATGGGAAGGCAATATGAAAAACGGCCAGAATTTTTCTCCTTTTTGCGGGATTAGAACGGGGCCTGGTGCCACGCAGCACGTTGATCCGCTTCAAGCTGTTCAAGCTGCTCAGGCGTCAGCACACTCTTCCATGCATACATGTCCCCATACCGGACAAGGCGATGGCCCACAGCATTAATAAGATGATTGCTACCAAGCAGACCCATAGCAACTAGGCGAGGTTTCTCCCAGATAGTAAAGCCCAAGGCCCTATACGGCGCAAACCGGACATGTCTTATGGGCGACAAATGGACTGTCCTAGCGTCGATTAAAGTGAATGTCGGGCAACTGCTTCCGAGGCCGCCTCGGCCAGGTTCCCGACCCGAGTCGGTGGGACGAGCATTTGTCAAGCACCCTGCCTCACAACACGATGGAGCAGATGGAAAGAGACAAGTCAAACGCAGATGGCTCTTATCCTCGTCACTGCAGCAGTCCAGAACTGTACGTGCGATTTCAATGTTCCAAAATACGCCAGCTTGGTGCAAGTGGAGGCGTTGAGCCTCGCTTGGCTGGTTGCCCGTGGCAGGGGTGGCTGGATCAACGTCTCGAAGAATAGCAAAGAGAGCAAGCAGCCAGGCACCATTCAAGGCCCGCTCCGCCTCAATCCATTCGAAGGGGGCACCTGCCGTTGCGAGATCCACGTCGAATGGTTTACTTGGCGGCTGCGGCGGCGGTATGAACTCAGGATTCCGCGTCCGCGACTTCCAAAAGCGTTGCCGGTGGAGGTTGAAGGTGACATCTATCAGCCGCCGCGGCCGTAGCGCGACAAATCTTCGCAATAACGTGTGGAGACAGCGGTGCGCCGTGTCATGAACAACCCTGGCAAGCGCCAGAAGCCGAAGCGTGGATTCAGCCGTGGGATGCGGTGCTGGTATTTTAGCAGCCCCGAGAGATTCCTTCATCCGAGTTGGTTCGACCCCTTGGAGCAATTGCCAAATGTACCAAAAGATGGCCTGATTTTCTTGGTCCATGCTCAATGACGCCACCTCAACGACAATTTCGGCCCCGATAGGCACATCGCTTAGGAGTGCGGCACAGACTGGTGACGCTAGACGCAGGCTGTGGAGGGAAACCAGGTCAGGCACACTCTTTGCAATTAAGATGAGAACCGGGGACGGAACCTCTTCGAGAGAAGGCATGCCTAGAGTGTCAGGTGCGAGGCCAGGGGGGAAAGATTGTATTTTTGTGTTGGTGGGATGAGTTTGTCTTGCAGGAAAAGTGTTTCATTGTTTTATACTCCGTAAGTATCCCCAAGATCCAAAAATGGAAGGCGGGCCCGAGACTGATAAACGACCCACCAGACTCTTAATAACCGAAAATTTCATTAGGTCAAATAATACGGTCTAACCCCTGTATGATATAGAACTGCAGGTATGTATGGCTTCGCTTCGCAACTAATGATAACACGCTTCGTACATTGGACCAACATGTATTAACAATCAAGGGGCAATATCCGTACATGTACTACTTGGCAAACGGCCCTTTTGCGGCACCTTGGTTCTTCGAACATTGTATGCCTACATTTACATTTAATTCGCTCTGTGGTTCAGGGCCCAGGCCTCCTCATGATGGACAAAGACATCATTATGGCCTGTTCCAGTTCAAATTCGCCCCTTGACGTCTCTTGACACTCAACCGATTTGATTCCGCCAAGGTCCGTGCTTTCGTTCGTTCTTTCTCTGTCCATACCAAGCAAGGCCCCATCGCGAACCAGTCGAGCTTGTGTTGCACTCTAGGTCTCTGATTGGCACATCGCAACAAGAAGGCACCATTTCATCACATCAAACGTTACTTCCGTCGCGCAAAGCCTGGTTTGTTTTCTTTCTATAGTCCGACGACGAGTGCTTAGATTTGAGCTCTGAAATCCTCTTCCACCTTACCAAAGAGCCACAATGCTTTTGTCTTCATGGAGAGTTGGCTTGTTCATGCTGACAGGCGCGATGCCTTTGGCGGCGGCGGCGGCACTTTTAGAGCCGATAATCGAGCTGCCTCCACTACCCTCAGCATATTTTGCGCCTGGGTTGCCAGCCTTCCCACTATTGTAATGACTTCAGGAACAATCACGCAAACGTTCAGCCAAGCCCAGGTGGAAAGCCTCAGTCGCCTGCCAACACCGACCGAGCTCACCACGAGCTGGCCCCGAAAAGACAACACGGCCACCTCGAGCACCACAACAACAACACCGGTGGCATTCTGGGTTCAGAGCGGCGGATTCTACTGGAGTCCTATTCCTGTCCCAGGCCCCACGCCATTCCCACCGAGGCCTATTGACTTCCCTGATCTTCCACCGTTTGGCCTGTTTTCCATCGACTGCCCCCCCGATAGGGCCCAGCCGACAACACACTTCACGATTCACGCACCAACACCAACCTGCTTGCAGAATTGCGGGACGCTCGACAAAGGCGGCGACGAGGAGGATACTTCGACATGCGAGACGGAAACCAACACGGACTGCCACACCAGATGCAGGCCGAGGAGCCCTTGCAAAACCGTCTGCAACACATATGTCGGGTGCGCTTGTCCAACCAATACGGCTACCGACTACTGGGTGTCTTGCTCACGTAGCTCTTGCACTACCACCAGCTCCGCCGTCGTAACGGGCTGCTATGTGAGGGCCACGACGACGATGACTGGGCCTTCGTGTCCTGTCTACGGCGACGTCAGCCCCGATGACCCTCAAGATGATCCGGCCCCAGCCAGCGTCCTCCACAAGTATCCTTGGACGCAGACCTCGATCCCAGGGAGCGTCGTCATCAATGGCACCCCGTACGTCGTTTCTGGCGGCTCCGTCGCGGTTTCGGGCACCACTCTCGGCGTGCCGACCGATGCACGAGGGCTCGTCACCACCAACATCGGCGGCTACTCATCAATGATTATCGTGCCCGGGTACACTGGTCCCCAGATTGTCGCCAACGAGACGGTGACGGTGACGGACTGGTACTCTGGGACGGCCACGGCCGCCACCACTTCCGCGACCACTTCCGTGACGAGCGCCACACGACTGTTTTGTGACGATGACCGAGACTGCGCGTATCTCGGATGCAGTCATAGGACTAGGAGCAGTTGTACTATCCTAGACGGGAAATTCCACGCCAGATGCAGCTGCCAGCCAAACAACCTCACGAAAGAAGACAAATGATTATAATAGCCATGACTTGCTAAATTTACTGTAAAAGTAGAGGGGGGGGGGGGGGCAGGTGTTAGTAATTTACACATCCTAGTGTCGAATCATTTGACTTGGGAGACGGCGGACAACAATGGACTTGATGACTTTTGATAAAAACCAACAACGTTTTATTTCTCAAACTAATCCTCTATTTCAGCCACCTCAACAACCACTACTTGGCCAACTTGGCCAAGCCATGGCGTCTAGGATAAATCCGACTCTTCCTTCTATTCTAGCTGGACGGCACAAAAGAGCACCACACATACATTTAGCTGCTCTTGAGATAGGTGCTGTTGTTGGTCTTTGCAAAGATCCTCGCGAACGGGAAGTTGGGGTCGCCATGGTCGCCCTCGTGAAGGACATGGTCGGGATCGTCTTGGGGATGAATCGATCCATGTTGATTGAAGCAGTGCATATTGCCCTTTCGATATGAAATGATAGCTTCTGTTACCGGGGGCGGGTTGGTCTCGCAGATTAGCCTAGAATTACTCAACCCCCCCCAAAAGAAAATACGTTTCCACACGAGAAGAAGGAAAGACTGACCGAGATCTATGGAATTATCGACCCACTTGCCATTGGCATCTTTGCACTTGCAATTGTACACCGAACCAATAAGGGAGCCCTTGCGATAGGCACAAGTATCCACAAAGTGTTCGTACGTGGTACTATTACTAAAGAAAGCAATTTAGTAAAATAAAATAAAATAAAACCGGCGCTCTTTCGCGAAGATAAATAGCAATCTATCTATCGGGGAAACTCACGTCGATCCACCTCGCAATACGCCGTTTTCGTTGACCAGGCAACTCGGGAGGGCTAAACCTGTCCGTTTCGGTTTGCCATCTGGGCCTTGACAAACCCCCCAGATAAAAAAAGGTCCCGACATTCCCGTAGATAGTTTCGGATTACAAGCCATGAAGCTTTGAGACTTGGTTGGGTCCACGCGAGCCTCTGAGCCGATGCTCAGAAGAGCCAGTGGGAGGAAAAAGATGCCGCTCGACTTCATGATTGATGGATTTTGAAGGATGATTCTGAAGGATGATGGTGATGTGATGCCCCGTGTGACTGAAGGACGGGATCATGGCACAGTTTATATAGATGTGATTCTTTTTTTTTTCTTTTTTTTTCCTTATCTCACATTATTATACAAAGCCAATTCCTTCCATTGAGATCCACGCTCCTATTGATATCCAATTTCCTTGTACATATCTGTTTGGACCCCGTTTTGCTCCTCCGCCTAACCAAATCAGGGCCTCTTCGGGGGCAAAGGCCGACAAGACCGGAAAGACCAAGGTGAGCTAACAGGGTAACAGGGCTAGCATGAATCAGCTACCGAGGCCATACTCATGAGTCCGTCGTCATGCGAGTGAGATATCCAACCCCACTGCCGACAAACCTGATTCGTGTCAGTGCTGTTGCTTGCACAACGATGGCAAGAGGCCTGCTGAATCGAGTCGCCCATGCACAATGTTGCCGGCGTGATGCACCGCAGCGCAATGCGGCGCATGCCCCCACCAAGATCCGCAAACGTCCTCCGATGAGCTATCATCGGATGAGCTGCATTGGCCCGAAACGCTTATTCACCTTCATACATATATCAGATGCCCACGTATTAGCTATAACGCCCACGTTATTGCTACAAGCCTCTTAGCATAGACATAGCCTCCTTACCTATACCGCGAATGTACGGACTATATCATCTTGTCTGAAATAAACCTCTCCATGCCCCACATGCACACATACATAGTAATGATAAGCTATTCCCGACTCAGCTTGGTCCGGCGGAAGATGTCAAAGGCGGGAAATTTATGCAGCCAATGTGCTGCACGTCATGTCATGTTCAAGGATGAGCCGGCAAGCTGCACTGACTTTCTTGGGGAATCCTGGGCACCCACGCGAGTCGGTTAAACTCTCATCTCATCCGGCTGAGGGCGGGGGGTGAGAGCAGGGCCTTTTCTTTGGGCGTCTTCTTTTTTCCCTTCCTAGATGCATGGAAGATGATACATAAAACACGAACTAAAAAAATAAGAGAGGCGATATAATGATAAGCACGCCATATTCTTCTTCTTTGATCCCAAAATCCGCCCGCAAAACATGCAAGAATTGTGACAAGTTGCCTCATACATACTTGTAGCGATTGATGCATGTCTGCGGGGCTGCTTCAATCTTGTCATGCCCAGAGACAGCTCACGACGTCTTTACTAAACACGGCTATCATCGACAATTTTCTTATACTATTTGGCTACCGTGGCATGGTAGCCCGAGCCGATGATCCACCAGGCCGGGAAAATACGTTTGCTCCGTGCTATAGAGTGACCTTGCCACGTTCGATCTCACTTACACGTCGCTGAAAAGGAACAAGGGGAAGAAAAAAAGAAGAACCCCGAGTTTCATTGATATGAACATGTCAACTGGTTGTCTATTGTTGTGCAACTTTATACAATGCGCTCGGGGCTCTCTCCTTCAGCAACAACGGGAGCACTCAGTCCTCGTTCTGGACTCTGGAGTACTAGTTGTTCGTGTCGTCGCGCTTTCAACAACTCGGCTATACTCTTGATCAGTATAAACCAACCAGCCACCATGAGAACATATGCCATCCACTCGCTCCCAGTAATCGTAGCAGGGCCGCCGTCAGTGACTTCGCCAGACGTGAATTCGTGCGAGTTTGGGTCCGGAGGATCCGCATATCCGTCTGGACCGCGCATGACGGGTGCGCCACCGCTTCCAGAATCTTTCATGTAGAACCCATATTGAATCAGCGTAATTCCCAAACCGGCGCGTGAGCCATTCTTGGCAGCGTGTGTCGAGTGTAACAAGTATGTGAGCAAGAAGCCAACCAGTTGAAACGATGTAGAAATCATGCCGTTCCAGATGAATGAGAACACGGAGCCGACTGGCATTCCATCAACGTACACCTCGTCCAGTCCGCCTATTCCTGGGGCGAGGATGGTGGTTTCCCAGTATGGCGGCGCTGCATCAGCTGCCGCTTGTTCGTAAGACTGCCCATCATTAGCGCTCCTCTTCATCGGGCCCATCAACAGATTACGACATCTTACCGGAGGCATTTCGTCCTTTTCGGAGTCTGTTCGCTCGGGCTTCGCAGAAAGGTTTGCAAATACGCCGTCAGACCCAGCACCGCCCCCAACGACACGCGTTCGAGAACCTGAAGATGCATTCTGTTGTTGTGCTGAGGGCGGCGGAAGATGCCTCGACCTATCATCAACGGCTGGAAGATCTGGCGAGCAAGATGCTGGTGCTGTTGTGTTAGTTTGCCTCACCAGGCGTTGTCGGTCATCAGCGTCGTCGTCGCTTCCATCACCCTCGTCATCAAAGGCATCAGCTAGATCAGGGTCGACCTGATTTCGTCTGGTGAGCGATGAAGCCCGCGAATGGAACGAGGGAGGCGGAGAAGGAGGAGTCGGGTGCATCGGTTGGGGATCGAGGGACGTGTGAACGTCATCGTCTTGGTCGTTGACCTAGTCATGTGTTAGAACAGCACCTCGCCACTCCCCGGCGAACTCGTGAAAATAAATTCAGATGCATACCCTTTCGTATCGTCCGGGCCCAGGCATCATGAAATGTGATGGAGTTTGGTCCGGTAGAGTCTGGTCCTCGATGGAGAATGCTGGCACAACGGAGACCCAATCGACCAGGAAGGCTCAGCGACGACAGAAGGAGGGCGAGGCGAAGGACAGAGGAAACAAGAGTGCGAGCATAAAATCAGGACAAGGTACAAGGACAAAGGCAGACTCGAATGAAAGGGAGGATCCGAGCAGACGTCGGTCGACTTGGTCGCAAGGGTAGTTTGGATAGACGAGGGTCGAGGGAGAGAGAGTCTGGGGGAGGCCAACTCGAGCGACGGGCAACCCCATCAAACGGTTGACTAATTAGCGGACCAGTCGGGTGGGCTGCACGCTACGGGCACTGTGCCAGGGTGGATTGGAGGCCCCTGGAACATCTGATGTTCCCAATCCGGCCGTGCAAGAGGAAGAAACAACCAATCAGCAGGCAAGCCCGGCAAGAAAGACGTAGCGCGTTATTATTGTACGGACTACGGAGTATGCATGGGGTATATTGACACAGTACGACGCATTGAGACCCCGCATGGCATCCCTCGACTGATCATACGATTTCTCTCTGATAATAATACACGCATCCCGAGCGCACCTGGTGCCATCAGCGTCGGCCACAATGTCTCGCTCTATAGCGGTAAGTTCTTTCCAAACGATCCAACCTCCGCCTCGCCAGCATTATGGTCCAGCAACTCAGCAACTGATGAGGAGACCCAGCGCCGTATATATGTCGATGCCTTTGCCAAATGGCCCAAGCAAGATTTGCGACCAGATTACCAACTCCAGGATGTCCTTCGCACAGCAGTAGAAGAGCGCTACAAAAGCTTCAAGCCCGAGATGGAGGCCGAGGAAACTCTGAAAGCAAGGGCGTTGCAGTTTCTCGTGCAAAACAAGTATAACGACAGGGTACGAGCTAAGTCGCTTGCCCGGGGACAGCGCATAGACGGTAGATGTTGAGGGCTAACATTGTGCGCAGTTCAAGCTTCGAGGGCCAATGTTGGAGCCCAAAAGCCAACCGACTTACTTCCATGACTTGGTAAGAGAGATCGAAGAGGCCCCAAGAAGGACATGGCTTGAGCGGCTGGGCAAACGTCTGTCCGGCATGATTCGGTTGCAATGATCACCCCGTGCGTATGCGTGTGCGTGTGCGTGATTCGATTTTCGGCGGCGAGACGGTACGGAAACAGGTCGATGAGCGAACCCTTTCGACCAATACATGGAGTAGCCTCCCAGACTTGGGAAACACGCGAGTTTTCTCTCGATTCCGCATGATGTAAAATGTACGATATACGTGGATATAGCGAACAGGGTATTGGAAGTGCTTGATGTTGCATTAGTCTATAGATGGATGCATCAACAATTAGTAATCATGAAAAGCGTCTTCTGGTGTGACAATCTTTCAGGCCATGGCACTGCGACACGGTAGGTATATAGAAAAAGCTACAACGCCGGGACCCTAGAGCGAGGACCAAGCGAACACAAGACACAGCGACACAGCGCGCCGTCTATCTATTCGACTAAATATATTTCATCTCCGGATCCAACTTGTCAAATAGATCTATGCTCTTCTCGTACATGGTGAACACAATTCCACCGCTCAGGACCAATCTGACCAATCTGGGCAATGCGCCGCTCCAGAACGTCAACACACCTTCCTGCTTAAAAATCATGCCGGCACATCTGAATGTGTTGCCGTACTGCTGTCGCGCCTCGATACTTTGCATACGCGTCTTGATCGTGTCCAAGGGTTGCGTCACAAAGACAGTGATGAGGCCGGCGACACCGCCGATGCCAAATGTGCCGACAGCACCCAGCTTCTCCCCCGGCGCCGTGTAGGACTCGGCCATTTGCTTGAGGAAGGTGTATGATCCGAAGCGAGTGGCACTGTTGGCCGCCTGGCGGGCAGTGGTGGGAACGAAGCCTTGAAAGAAGCCTCGAATGCCACGCTCGCGAGCGATGATGGGCACGGCGTGAAGGAAACCGCGCAGTCGTGGCTTTGCAGACTTCCTGTCATCTATGCTGATCAACTGTTAGTAGCCGCTCCTAGCTCCGCCGAATGTTCAAACATGGCATACAGCGTCGTCTTGATGCTCTCTGTCGGCGTTACGGCCAATAACGACTCCGTCACACCAGCGCCAAATCCAGCGAGCACCGTCCGGGGACCGGACAGCTTGCCATTCTCATCAGCCAACAGCTTCTTGTACTGGTCGAAAGCGACGAATCCTGGTCACACATTAGCTTTCGGCAGCAGGTCTACGGCGCGCGTCACGCGGCGAAAACCTCCAACGTACGAATGCCTGCTTTGGCGGAATTTCCGATGATCAGAGTCGTGCACCCAGCGTACCATTGCTTTCCAAATGGTGGCCACGGAAGTTTCTGGCCTTCCGCCAGTCGCCGGTTGAGCTGGGATCGTGTCTTGGCAACTATTTACACGGAATTAATTAATGCTTACGCGGGCCGGGCGATGCGCATCTAATCTTGGTCTCGAATGAGTCTCGAGAAGAGCCATACGTACACTCGGCAGGATAGGTGATTGCTTGAAGATAAGGCTCGTCAGCTTATTCAATGTCAAAAGCCCTCGAGTAGCTTGGGGGGAACAGATGAGACATACCGATTTCGATGGCTCCAGCCGTCGCGCCAGCCAGCACAGATCGTGTAGCACTGGGGCTCTTCTTCTTCTCCGAGTTGGCAGGGTCTTGCGGTAAAGAGGACATGGCTGCGAGGAGGTCTTATCGAAAACACGGCGCCGCGGTCACGGGGGACGTGGGCGAGACCTGGAACGAGGGCTCTTGAAATGCAATGGCTTATTTTCGGGATGACGGTGTACTGCTGACAGACCAAAGGTGGCCGACCACGCACCGCTCGGCAGAAAACTGGTGCACTTTTGCTAGTTGGTCCGATGCCGCCCGCTTCCAGTGCACACTGTATTACCAGGTCGGCGTTTGTATTCCGAATATATTCAGAGCTTCTCACAACGTTGCCCGCCACGTCTGAACCATGCAGTCCTGCATACGTCATATGAAGAATGCCCGTAGAGATGCCAGACGATGTCAAAATATTTTCATCGGTGACCCATCTTGCCCCGGGCACCAACTCTACGTTCCCCGTCCCACCAGCTTCAAGTTAGAGATTCGAGCAAACACATTCCTAGCCTGAGCTGTAGTTGAAAGTCGAAATCCCTGAATTCAATATGTTCAAGAACCATGATTAGCACCCCACGTGCGCGAGTTCTTAACGATACAGTCTGCAACCTATCTTGGTCCTTGAATACATGTTAATATTATGGAGCAGTCTCAAGGCACATTAGCGGACTCTGCGATTATCTCAGCGGCCATGGTGTAACGGTTAGCATGGCTGATTTCCATTCAGCCGACTCGGGTTCGACTCCCGATGGCCGCAATGAAACAAGAAATAGTAAAATACGATCATTTTTTTGACTGGCTTTTCATCTCTACGCTAAAAGCACATTCGTACTGCAGTGAGAGAGAGCTCGAAGTCTCCATGACAGACAAATGGTTATGGAGAGCAGGGCGACGCAAAGCATTCCCTAAAATTCAAGCAGTAGGGAAAGGAGCGGAAGGGGGGGCAGCGAGATCGTCCGTTAGTTAGTCAATCAGTCAAATCGTTCGTTAGTAAAAAAATAGGAGTGGATAATTTCCTTAACTGTTGTCCACCTTGTGGAGTCACGTTAAATTAGGGTATATCTAATTTAATAGTAGTAAACTAGAGATACATATAACTTGCGGGCCCTATAGACCTACAAGGTGAACAATAGCTAAGGAGATAGTTTGCGCCTATAATGCTAATAAATTCGGGCAGCCACAAGGATCTAATTGTAAATGCATAGTGCACATTCTATGTTTAATATAATACGTAATGCATAATTAATAGAAACTTCTAGCATTATCGTTAAGACAGCTCATGCTGCCTCAAATGATTTTAGTATCACACGTTAGGGCAAGGTCCACCCTAATTGTTACGATATAGAATGTGATAAAAGAGTGTGTGAAGGTTGTTGTTCGATTCAACTAGCTAGAGGTCAGAGCTATCGTCTAATATAGGGGTTCTAGGTCACGTGCAGGCCACATCCTCGTGACAGGCCACTTGTCAATTCTAGCACGTAACACTAATCACTAACACCGCCCCCTTCCCAAGGTTCTTGTCCTGCTATAAATCATCCTCATATCCTCCTAGTTGTTTTTTTTTTTTTCCAAAAATGAAATTCACTATCCATTTTGTATTTGCGCTCACTTACACCTCTCTAGCAAGCCCATCAGCAGCTAGACGTGAGATGACAGATGCAGAGGTGGACAAACTTGTACAAGAGGTTTCACACCAAGCGCAAGCATTTGTAACCTTGAAGAAACATTGCGTAAGTAGCTTTCTACCCCTAAAGCAATTGAGACATAGAATAAAACTTGACGTGCAAGTAATGTAGGGAAGAAGTTGTGTCAAAAGCAACTCTATTTTCCTTTGTACGGTAGCAGCAGCTACGGCTGGGCGAGCTGGTTGCCCAGTGTATGAATTGGTACAACAATGTATAAAAGAGTGTATGGGCCATTGCGACCTGCAGCGCTGGCACATACCAGGCCTAGCAGTACACTAATAGGGGCCCTTATAGGTTCTGCGGGATCAATTTATAAGAGGGGTCACGATCAGCGGCATCTTAAACGATTAGTGATGAGAGATTTCATGATGAAAAGAGATCAATGTTAGAAGAGATCGATTAATGAATCATTTGATTAGTGACGGGCGACATGACTAATCAAAGGACTGAAGACCTGTCTGACGATCAAAGGTCTTGACGATCCAATTGATCAATGACCAGAGCTCGCTCCTAACGATATTGATTGACGGGATAATCAAGGGAGACACGTCGAACAATATTGATGAAGGGGATAAACTCTAGCAATCAACTTGGCCGGGTTCAAAGTCGATGATGCCAGGTCCTGCTCGCCGCTCCACTCGAGCGCCCCTGCAAAGAGCAGAAGGTATTGGACGCTGAAGCCATCTCGCGGGAGACCGTCGGCTGCTATATAGCTGCTTCCACTTCCGCTCCGTGGGAAACCAGGAAGTTGATGCATTCTGTCTGCACGTTTATTGGGTTCCGTGTGAAGTGAACCGGGCACACCATCGAATGTCCTTTGAGCGCCCCGAGGCTTGGCGGGGGGACTGGCCGTACCCGTCTCACATGAAGAATTAGACTGTCTGGCCCGATAGGCTGACGCTTGTCTTTGGGTTGGACGCCTCCAGATGTGGAGGGAAGGGAGCATTAGTCTCACCGTTTTAGACGGGGTGCTCCTCAGTCTCTGTTTACGGATGGCCCCTAACTCTTCAGTTGGAGGGGTCATGTACCCTTGTTCGCCAGGTACTTCGGAGGAGGGGGGAGCACACCCCATGGGGGGTGCAATCTTTCGCAACTTTTCGTCTCACTCCCAGGAAGGCGAGAAGTCCGTGGCCAACGAGGCATGAGTCATGAGACGTCTCAAAACTAAACCCTGCCAAACAAGTGGCTTGTATTCAGCTCATGCATTCAAGTATGGCGGGAGTTGGATGAGGGGAACTGTTAAGGATTCCCCTGGTCGAGAGCGTGACGAGTGATCCGAGGGTTCTCAGTCGCTATGGTTAAGAGCCATTGCTGATGGCAATTGCAAGCACCTCGGTGCACAGCTCTTCAATCGCCCCGAGAATGATCCCCTGATACATGCCCAAGCTGCGGTAGCCGCTGGGATTATAATAGGAACCGCAACAAACCCTATCTGGCTAATCAAGACGATATTGCAATTTGGGCTTGGAGACCTGGATAAGCACCAGTGGAGCTGCTGGATCAGCGAAATTGGCTGCAGTATTAACGCCACAAAGAGCGGTTGCAACATGTATTAAGAACCGCCTCAGTGTCTAAGGTTGTTAATGACCTCATCATACGCAGCTAGCACAGGCCTATATAGCTGGTTGGGATCGCCGGCCGGTGTCCCGAAGTTAGTCCTCTCGTCCCTGTCCAAGGGGAAAAGGATCTTCCTGATCTTCAGGCAAAGTGGCTTCACATTAGCCAAAGACTTCGGGAACTCGCCCATGATATCTTCCAGCCCATCTACAGTCATGTGCCCTCTTTTCGCATCTGCAATATCTTGGAATCTTCCAATCTCCCACTTCCGTAGACGGCTCTCTTGTGGCGGTTTCTCTTGATTCGCAAACCCATTGCGCCATGACTGACGCGCACACATCCAAAGTAAGACGTAGAAGAAGGATTCGAGATCGTGGCGATATGTGTGATCGACTCTCCGCAGCACCTCCACTGCCATGAACTGCATCGTGCCGGTCTGGTGTCGCGCTCCACTGGGACCGCTATCCCTCTCCTTTGCCAAATCCAGATCAATCAGCATGCCTTCAAACCCGTCTGCTGCGTCGGGTTTCGTAATAATGATGTTGTTAGAAGAAATGTCGCGATGTAAGATGTTGCCCACTGTATAAAGGGACTGATGCGCCTTGATTGCATCGCGCATCGCCGCAAGCAGCTCCTTAATGGTCCGGAAGTCGCTGATCACCCGTCCAGCTGGTGAGATCACAAGGCAGGAGTTTATCCTATTCTCCCACAGGTCTTCGCCGGAGGTGTACAGGCTTGGCCTCGTGTGCTTCGACAGGGAATGGGTCACCTTTGGCCTCTGGCTGCTGGACCGCAATCTTTTCGACCCCGACGCGCCATCGGAGGTGTGATCGGAAGAAGATTTGCGCTTCCCTCCGCTGCTACTCAACGGCAAATCGTCAATTTGAACGGTCTCGTTCCGGAATCGGTGACGTTCCCGAAATTGCAAGCCTTCCCGCAGCTTTGCGATGGTGGTAATCTGGCGGTGTGCCACAACTCTCGCCACGCCTTCAACGCCTCTCTCTTCGGCCAGCTTCAGCAGCTCCACCTCCAGCTTCCGCTTATCCGAGACCCATGAGAACTTTGCGACATGGCCGCCTCGCGTCTCGAAACATGTGGTGCCACGGCACACCACGGCCTTCTGCCGGACGATCGGCCTTCCCAGCCTGATACTTGTTTCCCGGCCACTTGCATCGTTCAATTTCACACACTGATGCCCATGCTCTCGCTCAACAAACGTATCGAGACCCATTGTAGCATCATCCATCGTGGCGTACCCGACAAGCGCCCGAGCAAACTTATCCGGCTCTTCGTGGATATCGAATATACCCGAGCTATACGACCCAGACCGATCGAAGATCCACAGCTCCATCATCGAAGCGCAGAGCAAGAATCCGTGAACGTATCGGCGGGTTGGCTGGTCGGTGAAGACGCTTCGGATGTATCGCGTAAGCTGGAGGAAGTCCTCCTTAAACCGGCTCTTATCGTAAGACTTCTTGTGCTCTCCAATGACAAGGACATCCTTAAATGTCGGCGTGCTGCCTGGTTTCTTGCCTGGTATTTGAAACAAGAGGTCCATCTGACCTTTCCGTTCCTTGAACTGGTTGGCGGTTTTGGTCGTATGAAGCTTGTATGGTGCGTCAGATAGGAAACGGTTCTCCAGAGAGCGAAACCAGTCCCAGACTGGCTTCTCGTCGGGAGTAACTGGGAAGTCTGTCCAGCTCTTCCCGTTGTGCGCTGTCATGACTCCCTTCAGCATCATTTCCTGTTCTTTGCGCCAGTCCTCGGGTTAAAGAACCTGTTCATGAACCCGCGAACATTGCGGAAGGTGCAGTCCTTGATTTCGAAGAAGAGTTCTCTCTCAACGACGTGGCGTGTTTCGCTGTCGGCAAGTCGACTAGAGCTGCTCTTGACCGGTGTACCTTTGAAGGTTGCGGCGATGCTCGAAGGCGGGGGGGTGATATCGCTAAGGTTTTCGATGATGATAAAGACTGCTTCCCAAATTTCGACGTCGGGAGATTTGTTGATGACGTGTCGGATGAGAGGACGGAACTTGCCAAGCTCTGTCAAGCCACCTCTGACATGTTGCTGTATGGCGAACAGTTTGACCGCAACATTGCCGCGCCCATCAGGAGAAGGAAGGCTGAAAGCCGCCGGAGAGATGACCAATGCACCTAGAAGCATAGCTACATCTTCCTGTCGTGGGTCATCGGCTGTGTTGGTATCGCGCAGCTTGTCTCGAAAAGGATCGAGGGTATCATTGAGCGGGCGCTCCGAGATAATCTGGAGGTCCTCCTCTGAAAGCGTCATTCTGGGGACTGGCGTGCAAAGACCATGATTGGATGCTCGATTAGTGATCTGGTGAGTTCAGCTCGGAAGGGTGAGGGTAGATCAAGGTAGGCATGTTTGGACTCTAGGCTCAGGGTGGAAATGAGGAAAACATGACAACGCGACTCATCACGTGTCGGGTCAGCGGGTCGGCACGCCATGCTTCTTTTGGTACCTAGAGCTGAGCCACAGGTGACCTGTTGAATCGCCCCACTGAGGTCGACATGTCAAAGCTTCCTGTAGCCCTTGAGGAATGAGTACATATAACGATCGACTTGGCGCCGGTCAAGCGACGTCGCAGACAGACCAGTCGCTCGTGTGGCATGCGCTCCTGGGCAGCACAACCGCGGGAGCTCTTATTTGCAGGGAGAGATGAGCCCTTGCTTCAGGCCTGTTCGCTCACATGGGCCCAGAGTACGTCGGGCCAACACAGTTCACCCTTGACCCGCCTTGGTGGTTACTACTTGATGCGCCAGAGATGTGGGAGGATGACATCGACAATTGGACCAGCGTATACGAAAGACGGCTGCAGACCTGGCTTTCAGCTATGGAAGAGGCAGAACAGGAATCAAGCTCCTGCCCTTTACTGCTGTCGATAGCATATACTGGAAGTGCGTTGAAAACGGAAAAAGGTGGGGCGTGGCACGAGTCCTCTGTGGAAGAGCGCGCCTGCTGGTCTGAGGTTTGGGACACGCACGCAGGAGTGAGTCTCGGTACCCAACACCATACGAGACACCGCGTATATCAAGTTTGCCAACCAGGGAGAATCAAACGAGCAACCCAGCTAGACGATCCTCAGCATCCTTCTCCACCCATGCCCTGTTCTCTTGATTGCGGCTGTCTTCCATCTTCCGTGTAACGAACGATTCCATCGCATTTCTCTGTGGCCCGGAAAGACACTCCAGCCTGGCCTGATAATCCTGATTATCATTCGGCCTAAAATAGCTCTTGTCTAGGAACTTCTACCAGATGAAATCAAAAGCCTAGCTCTTCCTGGCCGTATAGTTAACTATCTAAGTCCGCTTCTCCCAACTCTCTCGCATACGCTGAGAGAGCCGTGGCTCCGTCTTCCCGCGATCAGCTGGTGTTAGGCTGCTGACCCTTTCCGCAAGGTTAGTGGCTGCTATTTTCTTCTCTTTGGCTTCTAATACACGTAGAAAGGTCTGAAGCCGCGGTTCATAGGCATTCATCTATGCGTGATACCCACTAGGCTAATATTTAGGTTCTTCCAGGAGTAGCCACTAAGGAGGATTAAAGCTAAACTCCAGGGGGGCAGCATATGCGAACTCCCAGTCTATAACGCCGACGACCCGCAGATTCTCATCAAGGAGGACATTGGCTGGCCTGAAATCCTCAGAGAACAACCGGAACCCGCCGTCTGATTTCGACAGGTCTGGCATAAGACGCCCCTCCGTAGCGAGATTTCGGAATAGCTGACGAGCGGTGTACTTATCCTGGGCGTTGTCTTCGTCTTCTACAGCATCGTTGAGCTGGAATGCCAACTGGGCCATGTGCATATCGGCGAGAGCGCTATACTAATCGACCGCGGAGCCGTAGGCTTGAGATAGGAGGATGTCTGGTGGCGCATTGGTGTGGACAACTATGTCGTTCATGTTTGCGATCAAAGGACGTCCCTTGACAGAAGCAGAATCGTTATGCTCGACGAGTGATCCAATCCGAGGAAACTTCAGGGCGGATAGCTGTAGTAGAATGTTGGCCATCTGGGCATATAACAACTCCAGCTTCCCCTCGCTGATCTGGGCGTCCAGGACGGGGCGCTTGTTAACCGCACGTGCCGGGTTAAGAAGCTCTCTGGACATATTCTTGTAATAGTTAATGTAGTCTATAATAATAAATAGCCCTATGCTAATGGGATTTTCGGCTCCGGTTGCGTAATGATAGACGTGCGGGACTAGGATAGTGGTATTAGCAGCAATATATTGCATAACTGCTGCCTCATAGCGAACTTTCTCGTTGGGAAACGGAACTATAGCTGCCCACAGTCAGTGGTCTGAGTTATGCTTCACAAAGCTCGTGGCATACTTTTGATCGGAATTCTCATTATAGCCGATGAGCCGTCCCTATACTCCAGGCGGTAGATGACATTATACCCGCCCTTAACCACTGCATGCATCTTCTCTGGTTGGCCATTGCGGTATTGTAGGATAAGGTTGCCGACCGCGCGGTAGATCTCGTTTGTGCGAATTAACTTGTCCCACTCATTAGTTGCGTCATCGAGTTTCTGCCAAACGACGTCGTCTTTGTCCATGCAAAGAAACCTCGGCTTAGCAGGCATTGTGTATAGTGTCAGCTCATCTCTGTGGGTGAGTTCGAGTGGGTGCGTTGGGCCCAGTTCGACGAACTTCGCTGGGTGAGGGTCAGACTCGATATTCGTACCTCGCTGCCTTGGTTCCTCAGGCAGCAAATTGTATCTTTCGTGATTGGTCAACCAGAAACACATTGTTTTGGCGGCCCATGTGACGGCCCAACCAAAATGATGCTTCCAGAGTGAGCTAAACCGGATTTTGCTAGTTACGGTTATGCATCTATGAGTGACATCATGTGCTCTCTGGGAACAGTCATATTCTGATAAGCGTTACTTTTGTTAAGCGAATATTTAGCAGACACGGCACTGAGCAAGATGGCACGGGTAAGGGAGGTGCTTCGAATGCTGCACTTGATAACGAAGCTGATGTCTACCAAGAAGTAAGAGCCCCAAATCAGTCCAGGGCTCTTAGATTGCCTTCCATTCCAAGGAAGCTGACAGGCAGGCAAAGCTTGATAATTCCCCTCTGACTGAAGAAGTCTTGAGCCAGTCTTTCAGTGCTCCTGAAGAGCACTAGGCCAGAAGAAGCTCCCAAACATTTGCCCCTCTGTGGCGAGACCCAGTGGCTCAGGCGTAGTTCGCAGTGGCTCAGGCGGAGTGGCCCAGGCGCAGTTCGGCCCAGGCGCAGTTCGTATGTGTAAAGAAGATTCATTTCATATCTTCATCAACATTTCCTCCAACCCCACTACTTTGGGACGGCTTGTTCCTGTCAACTGTAGTTGGGTTCAGAAAGATGATTGAGTCACGCAAACCTCCCTGTTCAAGGTAAGCGTTGGGGCCTGTGCTCTGTATTTCAGGGCAATTCACTCACTAGTTCCTCTCTGCTAGGGGGCAAGTAACCGCTACTATACTCCCACAGCTGGTGGCTTTTCTGATTGCGAACCACAACGTAGACATCGACACCGCAGTCTCGATGCAAGTCATTCGCTTTTTTCATGAAGTTGATCCGTCGCTTTGAGAATTTATTCAATATTTTCTTCCTGGCTCTTCGCTCTTCCTCAAGGGGAGGGGGTTGACAGGGTGTGTGCGAGGCAAGGAGCAGAGATTGTTGATGACCAACCAGCGAGGCAAACGCCACGTAACAACTGGGACGCTCGGGTAAGTACTCGAAGAATTAAAGGGATGCCGCTCGTGGGACACACTCACGAGTTGCAAGACACGGTCATCGTTCAATCGGCTTCTTGCTGGTGTCTGGATCGTGTGTTCTCTCTCGCAGGGCTTAGTTCTGTCCGTCCCTTCTGCTGCTGCGCATCAACATGATCTTTTTAGCCATTTCTTTCAGTGTTTTATTTAGTGATTGTACTTGTTCTCAATCCCAGTGCGGGTCCTAAATCAGGCGCCCTGTAAACAAAGACATGGCAAGGACAGCTTGAACACGCAATCTACCTTTTTCCTTTTCTTCTTAAACCCAGCCTACCTTCCTGGTTTCGATACAAGTTCCCTGATCCCAGTGATCACGATAGCTCAGCCAAACCAACACCACTCATCCATCACCTTTGCCGACATGGACACTGCTCCAGATGCGTCTGCAGTTTCCAGGGAAAGGCAAAAACATAATCTCCTCTGGTCTCAAGTTATCCGGAGACCTCTTCCTGATGTATGGATGCTTATCGGCCCTCGACTGCAAGCACTCTACGATGGGAATGAGGGTGGAGAAGAGGAGATATACCTCTCACTTGTATGCTTAGAGCGTGAAGGCGACGTACAGCATCGGTATAGCCTGGATGACCTCCGGGCTGCCCTTTTACCTCACGAGTATAACGAACAAACTTGCGAGGCAAGACTGAGCAACTCGAATATTGTTATCAATATTTGGTCCTGGGCAAAAGGGGATGATGCCACGGCGATAACAAATCTCTCTACAACACTACTGAGCCCTGGGGGTCCAGATGTTATGCAGAGCGGTATTCTGCTGAATGATCATGGATCCGAGCAGGCCGAAAAGTGGAATATTTGGACAGTGGAATATCGAGAAGCTGATACTGTGCTGGCTGAGGAGCAATACTTCTTCAATGGTATAGCTACCCTGGCTGGCCGCTCTACAGGTCAGATTACTATTGAATGCCCTCTAGGCAGGACTTGGTCCTTTTTTGAGTGGGATGGACTGTGCTCTATTGATGGTCTTGGAAGGTATAATTGGCTTATCTCTGCGTGGGGAGAGCACGAGGCTCAGAGGCGTTAGAGTCCTGGGGAACGAAGCCGACTCGGGAAGAGCTGGTGTGGTCGCCTGTATACTGGTAATTGATAAAATTTGTGGTCCGCAAATTGCTCCCTTTCTGATTCATCACTTGAGTGCAAGCTAGGATGTGACCAGCATTGAGAGAGAGGATAAACTAGTAACTGAACTTTGCGGACCATCTATACTGGTATGAAGGCATATCTGTTGCTAGTAACCCGTTAGTTTACTGGTTATTCTCTTTATTATAATACTAGTAGCTATGAGAGACTAGTAACGCTGCTGCTCGCTGTACTAGTAACTTTTTTTTACTGGTATTATGTGAAGTCTTGGGCTGGTAAATAGATGGACGCAATACTAGCATGCCTGTTTCTATTCAATGATTATACTAGTACGCTCACTTCTTTCTCACTAGTATGGGTTCTTTCTTCTTCTGATTATACTATTTAGTCTTTCCTTTCTCTACTGGTAACAGTCAGATGCTAATCGTATTGTCTATTGTAAAAGTTGCTGGTAGGTTAATGTGGCATATGCACGGTACTGGTACACTGCACCGGCATTGTGCGCTTTGTGTTGGCCACTGAAGGCATCATATAGGATTGATCTTGTGGGCTCTCTTAAACTCTTCGTATCCTTGTTACCTGAACAGGCATGTAAACATGGAAGCCTCCGCAAATCCAACTCCCCGCTGGAAGCACAGTGCAGCTACCATGCCTCTGCAGCGCAAGGTGATGTGTGACCAAGGAGGCGATTAGATCGCGTGGGTCCAGACCGAATGGCATAGATCTTCGGCCGGCTGTCGATGGTCAAGATTGAGCAACTAATCTTTCTCTTTATGCTGATTTGTACGCAGGAAGCCTCTTTATGCTTCTGAACATTCCTTAGCATCGCGTGCAATTGAAGGCCCAGCGTTAATGAGCGAACCCGCCACAGGATTGCATTGGGGTGACAACACCACTCCAGATCAGGGCCCGCAATGTCTTTCCATGTGTCACTTGACCACGTGATGCAGTGTGAGGTATCCATGAGCCCATTAGCATCTCAAATGGCAAGGTCGCTTCCTTCTTGGCAAATGGTCTTGAAGCTATTATTAGAAATGTGTGATCACTGCAACATAAGTACAAGTGAAGCACGAATGGTAACTCTTCTTCTGGAATAGATTTAATTGATGGTGGATAAACTAGCAGTGGTCACACCTTGCTTCGCGTTGAAGAGTATTTTTAGCATTAATTATACGCCGACAAGACACCCTTACTGTCTCCGAAGGGGTTGCCGGACCCTGTCCTTGTGGAGCAGAGCTGGCGGGCTGAATGATACCTCGCCCCGGAGGACCTTGCCTTGCCATTACGGCCGAGAGTCTCCATATCACGGCGCTCCGAGCACGGCGCCTGACTGGGCCGGCGCCGGTATTGTAGCTCGACGAACCACTTCATAGCTATTAACTCAATGTATAAAGGCAAGCTCCTATCCTCTCCCTGGAGCAATCCGGTTTAATTATACTCTTTAACCCCTTTTCTCTTTGATTTGCGTAGATTTGCTATGGATTCCTATAGAGATGACATCCGCCGCTTAGAAGCTGTGCATCAGAGTCTCACAGATTTGACCAACAGCATTAATGAGGTGATGGATAAACTTCTACGAATTATCAGCCATTCCTAATTCATTGGCGCCAAGATCTATTGCTATGGGCCTCCAAATGTAAGGACCCTATGGAAAGCCTGATTCATAAACTAATTAATTTAGGCCGACGAGTTATATAAGCAGATAGTGGACTTTCTTAAGGAAAGAACTTTCTAGCTCGTTGATACTCTATTTGATGTAGACGACAAGCTGTGGAGCGCAAACTCACATACACTTGTATTGATACAAGACGTAGAGAATGCTGTGGCGGAGTGTTGGAGGCTTGATGCAGGCGACGCTGTGAGTCAAATGCTCGACTTATTACAGAGTTTGGACTAACCTAATAGACTCTATTGGCCCCTTTAACCCCTACCGCTCCGAATGTGGATTGGCAGCATTCAGGCTAGGAATTAGGGGGTGGTGATCAGGGCACCCTGTTGCATGGCATCGTGGAAACCTTAGGAGCAGGAGACGTGGCTTAGCAGACCAGGCAGGCAATACATCCTACGTTCCTGTTCGCTTTGAGTCTAGTTGTGCGCAAGACCAAGACACCTTGGGAAAAACAGGCTGCATCCTTGGCTGGCCTCGTCTGCGACCTCATGCGGGAGCCTTCAGCTCTTGCCGTACCCATGCGGAGAAAGCCTTGCTACGTTTCCACCAGGCTGACCGTCCAGAGAATGCTGTGAGCCTCGGTGATGGAGCCAACCAGACTTTCTATGCTCTTGATAGGTCTGAGATTTAGGTCGCATGTCTGCTAGGTCAGTAAAGGGGCCCCTTCCGAGACGACACTCCGTCCTCTGGCACAGCTGAACATGTCACAAGGAGCCAATTCGCCAGGCCCTGGACTGAAGTACGTAGGATCTCTCTGCAGCCATTGGCTAGGGGCCTGGGCGGTGAGTCTGCCTGGCCCTGGGGAGGCTTCGCTGGCGTAGCTCCGTTTCAGCCAGTATACGTGGCATCCATTGAAGGGCCTTTCTCCTTGAGCTTTCCAGATGTATATGGTCTATCATACCATGCCATTGGTTTAGAGGAGCCGCCGACGTGTTAGTTCGGCCTTCGAACAGGCCGGTGTCTATCTGCAGCTTGCGTCATCTGAAGGCCAAAGAACCGACCTCCTCGAAGGCTGTGCAACTTTGGGAGCCGTGGGATGGCTATATAATGTAGCCTTATAGATCCTCCTTGGGAAGACAGACTTGCACCTTCTATTAACTGAAAGCACTCCGGAACTAATATTAACAGCAACGACCAAACTCCATTTCACGTCACTTGCCTAATCTATGCAAAGCAACATGGCAGCCAACCAGAAACCTTACAAGGAGTCACGGGATCACAACTGGCGAGATAGGTTCTAAGCAGGCTACGCAGAAGGCATTTGCGCTACTACTTTAATATTCTCCTAAGTTAACACAGGGACCTTCTGCGGCATGTTCCCCTTACCGGTACCACAAGGTGTTCTGCTTCAACCGCATTAATTCGTCACTTAGCCTAGCTACTCTCACTGGTCCTTAAACGTTCCATCTCTGTCATGTTATTCCACCATCGGCTAAGCCGACGCCATGCCCTGGCCTAGACAGGGTCTTCCAATTCCTGGGTGGCCTGTTCCAGACTTCCTTAATCCTTTTGCGCCAGCTATCCCTAAGGGCAACGCCAGCATGGCTCTAACTCATGTCGCGCCGGACATTAGGGTTGAGACAGAGTCGCAGAGGCAACCTGAAATGCCAATCGCTAGAGCTGCTCTAGCGTCAACTAACGTAGGGTCGGCCGTCAGCGGAGCCGACATGGTGTCACAGAGAGGTCCTGAAGCATCGATTCTTGGCGACGAGGTGGCCCGGAGCTCCCCTCGCCGTACGATGCCGAGTCCGAATGAAAGCCAAAAGACCAATCTAAGGAGCGTAAGCGACACAGAGGCTCGCGCTCAGAGCTGTGAAGAGCCAGAGTATATGCAAGCATTGGCATTCCGCAGTGCCGTGTTAGGTCCAGCGATGGTTCGTGAAGCCAGCTAGGCTGCGTAGAATACACAGGGCCTGGCCTCATCCGTGAACAGTGGCCAGCTTACCTTTGCTAAGACTACGCTGGGAGTGGATTTGCAGGTCCTTAATGCCCACGAAAGAGACGATTCTTCAATCCCAGACACTCAACTGCCACCTATGGAGGAGGCCATGGGTCTATCTAGCTATTCTGTGGTTATTGACCTCACAGGCGACAATCTTGACGAAAATCTCCTAGCGTCTAGAGGGGAGAGTGAGACGTCGGACTTCTAACTCCTAAGCTTGGACATAATTATTAAATCATTCCCGAAGAGAAGACGAGCCCAAGATGCCAGAGCCGAACACTAGGGATCTGTTGCTAAGCGTCAGAAAACACCAAATCGGAAGACGCCTGACAATACCCTGAAGTCTTTTATACCTGTTACCTTTATGGTCATGGTCGGCGACTTAACTGCCGAATTTCACTGGAACCGGCATAAGAAGGAGTGGCGGAACCAACGCGCTGGCAAGAGCTAAGACATTCCTAAGTTGCTTTCATCCTTGGTGCACGTGAAGGTTAGCGCAGGTCTTGGCTTACTTGATGTACACCTTAGTAAGGACGGGGCAGAGTGGCAAGGAACGGATATTAATGGACGGATAGTACGCTTCACCCATGAAACCATTACACAGATGATTCTTGAGTATAAGAGGGGGCTTCCATTGGCACGAGTGCGATCCTAGGAACTCAGTATATATCTCCTAGCAGACCATTAACTGAAATTGAAGATAGAGAAAGAAATGACCCTCCTGATTTGATGCTCTTCCTTCGCGCGGCCCGACTATTTACCCCAAGGGGCCTTGAAGTGATTAGCTACCCTGATATTTATCTCGATTATGTATGTCTTACTAAATGACGAAGTGAAAGCTCTAGGTTGCTAAGTCGCTGAACTAGCCGCCTGTGTTCCCTTAAGAGGCCCTTAATGTCCTTGTTCTGTATCATGATCTGTTCCCTGGTAGAAGCGAGGAGGCATCGGGCCTTGTTGTGGTTCCGTATTTCCTGTTGGAGGATTTCGGCTGCCGGGCAGTAGTAGGGACGTGGTCGTAGAGGGTCTGGGTGATGTGGGTGCTATGGATGCTGCGGTGTTGGGCTGAGTAAGTTTGGCCTTGGGAGGCGAAGTCTTTGCAACGGCGGAAGCTGATTATCTGGATTTATTTTCCTTGGAGAGTTGCTGGTTGTTCTTGGAGGGAATGTTGGACAATGATATTTGTACAGGTAGTCAAGCGGGTAGCAGCAATTTGAGCGCTGGAAGCGTCGCAGTCTCTAAGCGCTGAGCCCAAAATAAAGCTATAATAGATCATTAGAAGAGCAACCGAATGATTCGAGGGTGGCGAAGTGACCGCTTAAGCGCTTAGGCAGCCTATGAGCGTGTGCTTTGAGTACTTCTCCTTGTGTTAAGCGAGACCTATGGGTTGATGGCGTGCGTAGGTCTGCCTACACACCGGGGCTTATCGTGTGATGCAATCAACACTAATGCGTGAACGGGGCGCTTGATAGACACCCTCTTAAGTCAAATCATCTAATTGAATCAAGAAGGAGTGCTGCTATTACTGTGGCGATCCACAGCGGCCGTTCTATTCCTCTAAACATGCTCTGATACACCAAAGCCGAGGGTTTCTGGTGTTAAGGTGTCCCATGGTAGATTGAGTGCGAGCCCCTCCTCCGCAAGAATGTGTTCTATGCCGTGCCAGTAATATCCAGGCAATTGATTAACAACACGTTGAGGAATGTCCCTTAAGGTTTTTGGGTTATTAGCAGCCGCATCCTGATATCGAGTTTCTGCAGAAGTGGGAGGAGCTGCGTTTTGACGGGCCACAGTACACTAATGACACTTTGCATGAATTAATTATAGCGTGGTTTTGGAAGTCTTGTGTTTTGCGCGAGACTAGGACACTAACATATTGACAGTCGTATGTGGGCTGTGTACAAGCCGAGGGAGGATCCGAGTACTTTTGTCTACGGACATGGTGCCGAGTTCCTGACTCGGACGAATCACGAGCGATATTGCCCGACGGGCTGTTGAAAGGGTGCCTCGCTGAGCAGGGATCTTTGGTCATCTTGGGTAGCATTTGCTAACATGAATGATGGGCTTGTGGTCAAGACAGAACCAAGAGAGGGCTATTTATGCATGCGCGGCCGGTTCTCAATAGCGGCCGGTTCTCAATAGTGACATATTAGATTAGAGACGCTGCGTGTTGTTGTTAGAAGGAAACACGTCTGGTAGAACGAGAGGCTGTCTTAAGTTAAGGATGTTTTGATTTGACTCGACGCTGGTTACTTAGATAGAAACTATCCTGAAATTGTGGTACATTGGCATATTGCTACTTGAAGACAACCGAGAATACGAACTGACAAATCAGGAAACGCTAATGCGTACTACTGTAGTTTATTACCTCCGAAATAAGGAGTTCGTCCGGTCGGTCCGCCCTTGGAGCCATGTAAGAAGCATATGTCTCGCGGCCCGACCCGGCAGAACGGTTCACTAAAAAAGCTAGTTTAGGGATGGAGTACTGTCTTTGAAGGCGATTGGTTGACCTCTGATGCAGAGTTTGTGCCAGGGAGATGCATCGCAGAAACAAGCTTTCCTAATTTGTTTAGACTATAGACTGGACTCTCCCTATTTAATCCTGCGACCCCTCTTGTAACTATCCTTTCCTGGCTTAAACCTCTTGCTTACTCCGGCTGAGTCAGAGCCGACTCGGGCAGAGGGTGGAGGTGGCCGTTCTCGGCGAACTCGCCCTTGATCTGCAGGGCCGGCAGCATGACAACTGAACTTGTGCTCGTGCTCGCGCTCGTCGCCGTGGAGTCGGCCGCCGAATCCGCGAGCGAGACATGGGACATCTGGGACCGCAGGCTCCTTGCCGGCGAGAACTGGGAACGACGAGGTGAACCTTCTGCTGCGAGCCCGGGTGTCATGCTCATGCCGTCAAATCCGTCAAAATTCAGGGATGGTGCCCGCGTGCTGAACAGAAGTTAGCCAGAAGTCACTGAGAAACGGTGCTATGCTAGTAAAGACAATGAATGCCATTTAAACAAACCTCGCGTCGTTGGCATTCGATTCCATCGTGGAGAAGACGCTGCTAGAACATGCAAAGAATGAATGGGGAAAAAAATGAACAAAAAAAAGAAAATGAGAACAAAAAAAAAAAACTCTTGCTTGCTCTTCGTCTTCTACATAGGCATAGGCGTGAGATGATCATCGCAACGACTACTGCCGTGATGATTATGTTGGTTGGATTCAGGGTGAGACAATTCAAGGGTCCGAGCACAACGTTGAGCAAGTTGGCTGGTCAGGGGCGGCCTCGTCCCGACTTTCCCGAGAGAACAGGGTCAAGGGAAAGTGACTAGGGCACCCGCTGCAGAAACTATCAGACAACAAATTTAAATTTAAACGTTGGTGCAACGCGGAGCAAGGTTGTGGACCAAGGTTGTGTGGACCAAGGCGTGGTCCAGCCTGGTCCGCCCCCTTTCTACAGAGATGCCACGTGGAGATGAATGTAAAATCCCTCCTCCGTAAGCGCGGAAATTCCTTCCATCTACGTCCGTAGTCGCACATCCATGTCAAGCCATGCATGGGCTCGAGAATCCAGCCCGCTCTACGTCCCATTGAGCCCAGTGTTTGCACTCAGACTCGGCGGCAAGTCTTTCACCAAAGTCCCCCACTTGCTCTCCCTGCTCCCCAGCGTAAGAACCAGTTCCTTGCCCTCGGTGAAGAATGAGTGATCGATCCAGTTCTTCGTGTACGGCTTGCCATTCAAGGTCGCGCTCTGAATGTAGATGTTCTTGTAGGTCGGATCAAAGTTGATGTTCCGAATCGTCGCCGTCTTCCCGGTAAGCGGGTGCTTCAACTTGACGCTCTCAAAGTACGGGGGAGTGATCAGGTACACGTTTTGTCCCGGGTTGGGGAACAGTCCCATCATGGAGAATGCCACGAAGGAGCCCATTGCGCCGCCATCATCATTGCCTGGCCCCCCTCCGGGCGTGGCCGGGAAGTACTGCGGGATGTAGAAGTGGCTCCGTCGCGCGGATTCGGCTGGGCGCCCGGCATAATGGTATTGGAATACCGTTAGGAACGCAGGCTCATTACCAATGTACGTAATCTTCTGGTCGTGGAGGTAGTTGACGTTTCACGAACAACTCTGGTCCGCCGTAGAGGGCAATCAGCCGAGCTTGGTCGTGGGGAACAAAACTTGCAGGATGAATCAGCTCCAGCCGTACAGATGAATTATGTGATATTTTCCCTCTTTCTCTCAAAACGGAAAAGGACACTTACAAGCCATACTCCCACACACTGCTTTCGAATGTTTCGGGCCCACTGTTCTGAAGTGAGCAGACACTTTTGGAGTCGGTCTTGCTGCACTTGAGAGGGTCCTGGGATCCCCAAGTCTTGTTCTGATATCTCGGCTGGAAGAAGCCGGTGAAGCCTGTGTTTGTCCCATCAGGCAACAACGACGTCTGGTCAGCCTTGTACAGGTTGTGCCAGTTTCCGCTGCTCCTAATGTACTTTTCCTCCTCGTCCTTGTGGCCGAGGCCTTTTGCGATTTGCGCAATGCAGAAATCGTTGTACGCATACTCGATTGTGCGGCTGATGGTTCTCGTCAGTGTTCCGAATCCCTTGTAGTCGAAATCTTGGACAGGCACGTAGCCCAGGCGTTTCCATGAATCAATGCCGCCTCTCCCGCGACAGCACCAGTCGTACGGCTCCACCTCGGCGTCCTTCTTTACCGCCTCGTAGCCCTTCTTCCAGTCAATGCCGCCGTCGATTCCTTTCACATACACGTCCGCCAGCACGTTGTCGGCATTCGAGCCGCCCTGGGTGTAGCCTCTGCTGAAGCTCATCCGGCAATCGGGGAGCCAGCCATCGTGTTCATAGGTCGAGATCAGTGAGCGCACCATCTGCACCACGGCCTTTGGGTCCAGGATTGTCAAGAAGGGGAACTGGGTGCGAAAGAGATCCCAGATGCAGTAAAACGAGTCGAAATACGGCCCCCCGTCGTTCCACAACGGGTTCTCGCCGGTATAGTTTTGCGGGTTGACCATGGTGCGATAAATGCCGGAATAGAAAGACTTGACCAAACTCACATCGACACCCTTTGTATCAACGGTGATGGGGCTCAGCTTTTCCCTCCAGGCCTTTTGCGCGTCAGCCTCGTGTTTCTCAAAGTCAAAGTTTGGCATTTCCTGCTCTGCATTCGCGCACGCCTGGGCGCTGCTGATGAAACTGAGGCCGACGCGGGAGTACACTGGCTTCTTTCCATTGACGAAGCGGACAAACGCCCCGCCAGGCAAGGGGAAGCCATTGATGGAGCGTGATATCTTGAGGTCATGAACCTCGACGCTGGCGCGGCTATCGACAAAGATGCCGCTGTCGGCAATCTCGGCACCGTGGAAGTCGGTGCAAAAGTACGGTCGGTATGTGCCCTGGGCGAAGCTGGGAACAAATACGGCGTCGCCCGTAATCCGACCAGTCTTCGGGTCGACCCGTACCGTACCGTTGTCCTGGCGCGAATCCGAGAGGTCGCTGAGGTCCTGGAGAATGAGCGGCTTGTCCGCGTCACCGGCTCCCTTGAAGGTGAACTTGAAAAGCGCCGTATGCTGCGTCGTCGTCATTTCAACCTGCGGCCCGCTGTTGAGAGTGACGCCAAAGTATCCCGGCTTGGCGTGTACACTGGCTTTGGAGAAATTGCCAAAGAGCTTGGTGCGTGATGCCTTGGGATATACGCACGCGTTGACATCGTTGCCTGGGCAGCCATTGTACGGGAACAGAGGGAAGTTCCCCAGTGATGGGCTTCCGCCAGTCCCGGAGTCGTGTAGAACGCTGAAACCGGTGATGGGCCTGTCGTCCAGAGTGAAGCCTCCCTGATTGGATTGACTGTTGGTGTCGGCGACGGCTTTGGCCATTCCATAAGGCAGGGTGGCGCCAGGGAATACATTTCCGCCGTCGGTTGATCCGATGAGTTGATCAACGTATTGGAGCGGATCGAAACGTTCCGCATGTTCCTGTGCATTGGCGCATGAGAAGAGGTTCAGCGTCGACAAGGCCGAAAGCCAGAGAACGATTGAGGTCGGCATGGTCCTGCTACTGCGCCGCGGTACGAAGATGATGATGTATTGAAGTGCCAACCGCAAGAACCACACTGACTGGGCCGGGTGCTACCTTTTGTACTAGGTGGTGAAAGGGCAGACAGGGGAAGCAGACGATTTCGGAACATGCTCCCGAGGTTTCCGTGCATGATGCATGAGGAGCACTCCTTCAACATCTGAGCCCAATGAAATTAACACGGCAGCTGTCCATCTTGCTGTCCATCTGTATGTATTCAGCCGGTGTCACTCCAAAGTGGACCCCGGCACTTTTGAGACAATTTTCACCAGAAAGGGGGGTTGATTCTGAGGTGTCCACCTTGGAGGTTACGCTGGTATGGAGTACTCCGCGTGTGAATAGATTGGATGGATCATGAGATTGCATTGGGCATGGTAGCATTCACTTGTTATTACATACTCCGAATGGAGTACTTGGGTGCACAATTCAGCTATTCCGTACGCTCCGTGGGTCGATCTGGGAAGCGGCACGAACAAACTGGTGTTCAATGTTGGCGGTCGGCGGTCGGCAGTCGGCAAGTCGGCAATCCGCAAGTCGTCAAGTCGGCAAGTCGTCCAAGTCGTGCCCAGCCAAGACTCGATAACAACTGGAAAATGAATGATGGATGATGAATGGTGAATGATAAACGGTACTCCGTAATACTGGAAAGTCAGAAGTGGGATTGAAAATGTCGGACTTCTCAATCCCGGGGACTGGCTTCCCGAACAGCCCAAACAGCCATCCACGTGCCACAAAGCAGGGGGCATATTGCGCCGTCCCGTCTTGCCACGAGTCAGCCCATGATGCCTGTGGACCTGGTGATGCGGCACTGATGCCTGTGGTGATGTGATGCCCGTGGAGGACCGGAGCTGCTGCACTCGCCTTTGCCTGGCATCGTTAGTTCTCCCAACGCCCGACGCCTGACGAAAAACAAAAGACGAAAATCGAAAGACGAAATCGAAAGACGAAAAACGAAGGACGACAAACGAAGGACGAATAACGAACAACACTTGCCAAATTGGCTTCATGATTGTCCCGCGACTGTCCCGCGACTGTCCCGCGACAAGTTTTCCTACACGGACCATGTTATTTGACCTACATATTCATACGGATTACTGCTGCGCATTCACCCCGCAACGGTTTTGACATCGCTTTGCTCGCGCGCCATCATGCACATGTCTGTTGTTTTGGCCGGCATTGCCCTCGGGGCTGCCCTGATGGTGATGCTCGTCAATTCCGTTCTGACGTCACTCCGGCACAGGGCCAAGGCGAAAGAGCTGGGTTGCAAACCTCTTGTCAAGACGCCTTCCCTGGATCCCAGCGGCATCTGGGCGCTATACCTCGGCTTCAAAGCCTCCAAGGCCAAGAGGTTCCCCGACTTCTTGCAGGAAGTTTACAATCGGTTTCAGGAACGCCAAGGTCGTGCTGTCAGCACTTTAGCTCTCATGTCGCCATTCTTCAAGAGGATCATCTTCACAGCCGAGCCGCGGAATATCCAAACCATGCTGGCGCTGAAATTCAAAGATTTCGGACTAGGTGTAAATCGAACGGAAAACTTTGCGCCTCTGCTTGGAAACGGCATTGTAAGTTTTTTTTTTTGTTTCTGTTTGCGAGCACAACAGCACGAGCATGCATCATGACTGATTGCCGCTCAGTTCGCCACAAATGGCAAGCAATGGGAACATTCCCGCGCTCTTCTCCGCCCACAATTCGTCCGCAGCCAAGTCAGCGACCTGGACCTGGAGGAAAGACATGTCAAGAACATGATGGCAGTTTTGGATCAGCATCTTGGTCGCGACGGCTGGACCGGCACCGTCGATCTTCAGGTCCTATTCTTCCGCCTCACTCTCGATTCGGCGACCGAGTTCCTGTTCGGCGAGAGTGTCAACAGCCAGATTGACCAGCAACATAGCATCAAAAACACCGGCAAGGACGACGGCAGCTTCGCATATACTTTCGATCGCTCCCAGTTCATCATGGCCATCGCGGCCCGGCTTGGCAACAACTACTGGCTGATGCACACCCCTGAATTTCGCCGCATGGTGCAGCGAGTTCATGATTTTGTGGACTACTTTGTCCAGAAAGCCATGAACAAGCCCTCGGAGAAGAAGGCTGATCATTACGTCTTCCTGAACGCTTTAGCGGAGCAGACGCAGGATCCCGCCGAGGTGCGGTCGCAGCTTCTAAACATCCTTCTTGCTGGCCGTGACACGACCGCCTCGCTGCTGGGATGGTTCTTCCATACACTGGCCGACGAGCGATATAAGCCAATCTATAAGAGACTCCGCAAAATCATTGTGGAAGATTTCGGGCCGTATTCTGATCCTCGTCCAGTAACTTTCGAGAGAATGAAGAATTGCCAATATTTGCAATGGTGTATCAATGAAGCCTTGAGACTGTTTCCCGTTGTACCCATGAATGTTCGCACAGCACTGACGGATACGACCTTGCCCACCGGCGGTGGCCCTGACGGCACTTGGCCGGTTTTCGTGCCCAAGGGTACAGATTTTGGATACTCGGCGAGCGCTATTTCATTCCTCGTCGCAACTTGCTTGCTGTCCAGTGTCCAGGAACTATTGTGACGAAAATAGTTTTGACCACCTCTCTCTCTCTCTCTCTCTCTCTCAGATTTACATCATGCACCGACGGAAAGACCTCTGGGGTGAAGACGCCGAGGTGTTTAGACCAGAACGCTGGAAGACGAGAAAGCCTGGATGGGACTATCTGCCTTTCAATGGCGGCCCTAGAATCTGCATTGGTGGGTTACCGCTTGCCGTCATCATTGTCAATTTACTCTCGTTTACTGACTTTGTGATTATAGGACAGCAATTCGCACTAACTGAGATTGCTTACGTTGTTGTGCGAATGATGCAGCGCATCGACGAGGTTGACGGCTCTGCCGCTGGTCCTGTGAAACACGGCTTGACATTGACGAACTGTCCGGCTGATGGTGTCAAGCTTCGTCTTCACTTTGCCGAGCAAGGGTATGGAAGTAGGAGCGACGTGAGATGATGAAAGGCGGAAAGCATGGGGCCACAACCTCTTGCAGCCATAAGGTCAACGTTTGCTGGCAAACCCTCTGCTGTTGTCTGTATGTCACTTCACCTATTAGCTCAATCATGTCTGGCGCACACCACTGTAGACTGACAATGTTGATGGAAAACGGCGAAGGGGGGGGGGGGCTGCCATTTAGTACGGAGTACGGAGTAGTCCGGATTGACGAAAAATTTGACCACCACTTTTGAAAAATTCGTGGGGAGTGGGGTAGGTGAGGAGACTCGCCGGACGTGATTGGACTATCCGCGGCGTGGCCTCGATCTACGGATTATGTAGAGCACGGATTACCAAGGACGATTTCTTCAATATCGTCGGCCCGCTCACATAGTTGCGGGGTGCTCGTCACCTCCTTCATCGCAACCCCCGTCCTTCCGGCCTCGAGAGAAGAGCTGCGCGCGTGGGAAGCACGCGTGGGAACAACAACAATCAGCAGCCCGGCTGATGGTGATCCGCTGAACTCAGCACAATGAGAATCACGCGGGCGGCGCTCAGTGTCGCGGTTTTGATCGGCCTCGTCGATGCCACCACTCCCGCTTCGACAAAGACGAAATGCACCGCCGGGCCGCGTCTGGCCCACTGGCCACCGCAGGCAGCAAAGGCTCTCAACGACATGATTGCGCGCAATGCTCACAGGGGCCGCTACGCCGTCTTCGACATGGACAATACCAGCTATCGATTCGATTTGGAGGAGTCGCTGCTTCCATTCCTCGAGGCCAAGGGTGTTCTTTCGCGCGACAAACTGGATCCCTCTCTGAGAGTCGTACCATTCGAAGATTCTGCTTCGTACAATGAAACCTTGTACAGTTATTATCTCCGCCTCTCCGAAATCGACGATGCAGTCGGCTACCCCTTCGCCGCCCAGGTGTTCAGTGGCATCCCACTGCGACAGCTCAAGGTCCACGTTGACGAGTTGATGGCGTTGAACAAGACGATTCGGGTCACGTACCGAAAAGGAGGGACACTGATAAGCTCCACAGTCAGCCCGCCCAGGGTGTTCCGCGGCCAGGTCGAGCTGTACAATAAGCTCATGGCAAACGGCATCGATGTGTACGTCGTCAGCGCTGCCTCGGAGGAACTGGTGCGCATGGTTGCCTCGGACCCCAAATACGGCTACAACGTCAAGCCCGAAAACGTAATCGGCGTCACTCTACTGATGAGGGATCTCAAAACTGGAAACGTCACTTCCGCTCGGAAACAAATCAAGGACGGCAACTACGATGAGAAGGATAACCTTGAGCTGGTCATGACGCCTACCTTGTGGACACCCGCCGTGTGGAAAGAGGGTAAATGGGCTGCCATTCTGGCCTATATCGACCCGTGGAAAAGACCCATTCTTGCTGGCGGCGATACTCCGGACAGTGATGGCCCAATGCAATTCCAGGGCGTGGATGTCGGCCGTGGTGGCATCCATCTCTGGGTCAATCGCACAGAGAAGTACTGGCAACAGATTAGCAAAATGAGGAAGGATTTCGCAGAGGCTCAACAGCGTGAAGGACTGCCTGTCTGGGCGGACAAGAACTGGGTGGTCGTCAAGCCTGAAGAGATCCTGTAGATGGGCAGGAGAAACCATGACGGGGCAGAAGCCGAGGTTGTATTCATGTTCATGTGACAGAGGTTATGCGGCGCGGTTCACGGACAGGCTCCGCTACCGTTATACTATGTAATTAACTCGGTATGTAGAGCGTCTTTAAATACCTAGTGGGGAAAGCATAACATGGTGAAGTAACAACGGAGATGAAGATTCTGGCAAGGAAAATAGCGCCCAAGTGCTCGTCACATGCTCTAATCGTGATCTTGCCACAATCAGACACTGGGCGATTGACGCTTATGTACATGCATGGCGACAAGGATAAATGCACGCACGAGATGTACGCCCCCGGCTTGATGTAAGACAGGTGTGGTGTGCTTGGCACCGCTTGCACTGCATCTACTGTGGGCACATAGTAAATCTCGGCTCTAACAAAGTTAATCTCATATCTAGGGTAAAGCCTTATGACTAGTAGAATAGTATATACCTTATATATATAAGGTATATACTATTATAAAGTGTGAATTATTAGATATATAATTTTTTTTTTATATATACTTTATATATACTATTATAAAGTATAATTATTAGCTAATTAATTTTTTTAGTTATATATACTTATCTTATATATACTATATACTTAATACTAAAAGCTTTTTCTTTTTTTTCTTCCTTATTTATTATTACTCTTACCTTAGTATATTTAGTATTTAACCCTATAATTTTCTTACTTTATATATAGTTATTATATTTATTTAATATCTTAATTTACTAATTACTTTATATAGTTCTTATAAAAAAATATATTTCCTATACCTTTTTTAATAATAAGTAATATCTAGCTTTTATATATATATATAGTATATACTAATTATATTTATAGATAACTATAATACCTTATAATTACTAAGCGCTAAAAAAGAAAGGTAATAAATATATAAGTCCTATTTAATTATCCTATACTAATTATATATAGGCCTTTTATTTAGTATTAAGATTATAAATACTAAAATAAATATAATAGATATATATAAAAATAATATTATAGGTTATATTTATAGTATATATTCTATATATAGTATATAAATATAATAACTTATAAAGAGTAAGTAAATAGGTAAATTATATAAAAAAATCTCTTAAAAGGTAAGTTATTATATATAGGATATATATTATATATTTACTAATATAATATAGTTCTTATAGCTATATATAAGCTTATTAGTTATAAGTAAAATATTTTAGCTATATATATAATAATACTAATATTTTATTAATAACTAGGTTTAACCTATT
>JFGX01000243.1:0-41305 GCA_000729855.1 Epichloe aotearoae | reverse complement strand
GGCCTAGTTTAAAATTCCTTTAATTCTAGTATATTTCCTAAGGGGTTCTAGTTATAGGTTTTTTAAATTTAACTCTATTAATTAGTTAGGGGGTTTAGTATATTAAGTAGTAGTATTATTTTTAAGATAGTTTATAATCCCCTTTTCTTTATTATTTTTATTCTTCTCTATATCTTTCTTAGTCTTAGTAGTTATAATACTATTTATAGGACTAGTAATATCCTTTACTTACTACTCTAAGGCCTTACTACCCTTTAATCTAGTAAATATATTAAGAAATCCTTTAGATTTAGCTTTACTAATATAGATTTTAACTTAATTCTAAGTAAGATATATAGCTTATAAATCTACTAGGTTCTAGTAAATAGGTAGTTTTTAATCTCTTAGCTATTCCCTTTTCTTAAGAATTTTATTATTAAATTTATATCTTATAAGGTTATTTAAATCTTCTTATTTACTAGTTCTAATAAGTTTCTATTTTTAATATCTAAAATCTAGGTTTATACTATTAAATATCTAAAATTAATAAATAAGGTATAGTTTATTTTTAGTAACTAGAAATATAAATTTATATTATAAATAGTTAGTTTTAGATATAGGGTTTCTATATCTAGGTTACTAGAGGTATATAATAAAAGAATCTCTAATTACTACTACTTATTATATACTAGCTCTATATAATATAGGGTTAAATCTATTAGAGAGGCTAATAGATTTAACTAGTTATAAGTTATACTAATTTTACTTATAAAAGCTACTATTAGGTATAATATATAATATTAGAAGTAAGTTAATTCTTCTAACTAGAGTGCCAAATCCGGCCCTATAAACGTCCCTCGTGACTAAGCTCATCCTGCCACGTAACAATACTAAGGTAAGAGTAATAATAAATAAAGAAGAAAAAAAGAAAAGAGCTTTTAGTAGTAAGTATATATAATTAAAAAAAATTAATTAGCTAATAATTATACTTTATAATAGTATATATAAAGTATATATAAAAAAAAATTATATATCTAATAATTTATACTTTATAATAGTGTATATATTATATATATAAGGCATATGCTATTCTACTAGTTATAAGGCTCTACCCTAGATACAAGATCAACTTTGTTAGAGCCGAGATTTACTATATGCCCTCATATCATGACATCATGTGGCATCATGCGGTATCCCGAGCGGGGAGCTCGACCCCAGCCAGACAAGTCAGCCAACGGCTCCATGTCCGGTCTATATTGTCGAACACAACAATTCGACAATGGGCCATGCCTTTTTTCTCTCTTCTCTTCTCTTCGTTCAACATCCGGATGACCGAGGAGGGCCCATATCCCCGACGCGATCTCGTTACCAGACCAAAAAACCATCCATGGCTCAAAAAGTCCAGCTCAAGGCTCCCAACGGCGTGGAGTTCAGCCTGCCAACGGGCCTCTTCATTAACAACGATTTCGTGAAATCAACTTCGTCTCAGAAAATCACCAGCATCAGCCCAAGGTACGCGCTCCGCTCACCCAGCCACTCTGCTTGCTTGCTTGCTTGCTTGCTTGCTTCCTTTGGCATCAGTGCCAGCGCAGCTAACAACCTGCCAGCACCGGAGAGGAAATCTGCTCCGTCGAGGCAGCATCGTCTTCGGATATCGACCGCGCCGTGTCCGCCGCTCGAGCAGCCTTCAGAGACCCGTCATGGCGCGACATCACCGGCGGCGCTCGAGGAGCGCTGATGCACAAGCTCGCAGACCTGATTGAGCAACACCAGCGCGTGCTTGCGACCATCGAAACCTGGGACAACGGCAAGCCATACCGCGTTTCTTACCACGAGGATCTCGGAGAGGTCATCGGCTGTCTTCGCTACTACGCCGGCTGGGCAGACAAGATCCACGGCCAGACAATCCCAACCACCGTTGCCAAATTCGCCTACACGCTCAAGCAGCCCGTCGGCGTGTGTGCCCAGATCATCCCCTGGAACTATCCCCTCGTCATGGCTGCCTGGAAACTGGGCCCCGCGCTGGCCACGGGCAATACCGTCGTCCTGAAGCCGGCTGAGCAGACGCCGCTGTCCATCTTGTACGTGGCCGACCTTGTCCGCCAGGCTGGTTTTCCTCCCGGCGTGATCAACGTCGTCAATGGCTTCGGCCGCGAAGCCGGCTCCGCGCTCGCCTCTCACCCGGGCATCAACAAGATTGCTTTCACGGGCTCGACCCTCACTGGCCGCGAGATCATGAAGACGGCCGCCATCAGCATGAAGAACGTCACTCTCGAGACTGGTGGCAAGTCACCTTTGCTGGTCTTCGGCGACGCGGACATCGAGCAGGCTGCCAAATGGGCCTACGTCGGCATCATGAGCAACCAAGGCCAGGTGTGCACCGCCACCTCTCGGCTGCTGGTGCAAAAGTCCGTCGTAGATGAGTTCGTCCAGGCATTCATCCGAGTCGTCAACACGTCTGTCAGGATTGGCGACCCCTTTGCCCAAGAGACGACACACGGCCCTCAAGTCTCGCAACTCCAGTATGACAAGATTATGAGCTACATTGAGTCGGCCAAGGGCCAGGGCGCAAAGCTCGAGACGGGCGGTTCGTCGGCCCGGAAGTCTGCCGGCAACGGCAAGGGGTTCTTCATCGAGCCCACCGTCTTCTCCAACGTCACCAAGGATATGAAGGTCTTTCAGGAGGAAGTCTTTGGGCCTCTTGTGACAATCACCCCGTTCGAGGAGGAGAGTGATGCCGTGGAACTGGCCAACGATTCCATGTACGGCCTGGCCGCCGCCGTGTTCAGCCAGAACATTGAGCGCGCGCACAGAGTCGCTGCTGCGCTGGAAGCGGGCATTATATGGGTCAATTCATCCAACGACTCTGAAATTCAAGTCCCCTTTGGAGGTGTGAAGCAGAGCGGCATTGGCCGTGAGTTGGGAGAGGCTGGTCTGGCTGCTTATACTGAGACCAAGGCAGTGCACGTGAATTTGGGATCAAGGTTGTGAAAATTTTGCATCATTTTGCAACTTCGCTTGGAAAGGGTGCCAGAGACCGCTTGTTTAGAACGGTCATCCTGGCAATACATACTTGAGTAGACACTGGCACACAAAGGTACCATGAATGGATCAATGAATGAAAAATAGTATCAGTCATGTCTCTTCGCCTCGCCTGAGAACGACAGACAGCCCGCAACCCATACCTCGACAGGTAGCTAGTTGCCTTACACAGCATATGCAAATGAGTCTCGTCTCACATGAGGCCAAACGACGTTTAGAAAACTCCACATTCGGGCTTTAGTTGTCAGGCAGGCGTCTGACTGCTCCGTCCCCGATGTATGCTTGGATTCTGGTCCTGGCGTGCAAGTCCTTTCCCTTTGCTGGGCTGGGGAACAGCGCTGAGATTGCTGTTCTGGCTTGATCCGCAGTCTTGCGCGCACAAAATATCTTCCGCTGTCTCTGCAATCTGCATGAAGGTTCGGTGCCCCTGAACAAACCAGAAGCCTAGGGAGAGGACCAGCATAGTGCCAAATACGGCAATGGCAAAGTTCATGTCGCTCGGGGCAGGGTGTGGAGCACTTGGAAAAAAGAAGAAAACCGTAGTGACGGAGCAGTAGATGACGGAGACCCAATTGACAAAGAGTCCGAGTCTGCCAAGTTGAAACTCCCCTCCGCTGGGAAGTCTGTCACGGCCAACGACCATGAGCACTCCTATAGGCAAAGCGTAGGATATTGTGAGTGCAATGGTGCTCACGCTGAGAATTGCCTGTAGGATAGTGTTGGAAAACAGGTAAAGGATGCCGACAAGGCATATGATGAAGCACTGCAACCAGAGGGCGCGTCCAGGCACCTTCCAAGTTTCGTCTACTTTTGAAAACCAAACGCTGGAAGGAAGTCCACCATCACGAGCAAAACTCCATGTCAGTCTGGACGACGTCGTGAGCGCACTAGATCCCTGGCCTAGGCCGTTGAAGATGAAGAGTGCAACCATGACAGCCCCGCCGACCAGCCCAACGGTAGATAAGAGAAGCTCAATGAATGGGTTGCCAGAAGCCGGTTTCAGGACATTCTCTACGTCCTGAATGCAGAAGAGACAGACGACCATGAAAATGAAGCCCGAGAAGGCGCCAATAAGAACCGCAAGGTACATTACTCTAGGGGCATTGCGTCTTGGCGCGGGAATTTCTTCCACCAGGTGAATAACAGAATCAAAAGCTGTCAGGCCATATGCACTCTGTACGAGGCCGAGGAACCATACGACACCATCACCCCATCCTGTTCGGTTGATCCATTGTCCAAATACAAAGGACGCTGATTGGAATGAGAGGTTGCTGGTCGTTCCAACACAGATAAGGAGTGCCAGCGAGAAGGCGATGAAGAGACCACCAAAGCTAATGCCGACAAAGTTGTTGAACATGGGAAGAACCCAATCCCTTCGACAGGCGCCATAGTTTATAAGGGTGCAGAAGACGGTTGTTATCACGTAGACAACGAGCTGCAGCCATCCTTTACTGGCACCCTCCCAGTTTGGATCAAACATGAGCTTCATGGATAGGAGAAACTGTGTCATGAAAGCAATCTGAGAGGCCGCCAACGTCCACCATCCAAACGTGTTGATCCATGCGCACAAATACGATGTAAATCGGCCGGTCGGTGTACTCCAGAGGGAAGAGATCCAGTAGGCTTGGCCGAGAGCTGTTGGCATACTGCTCACTAGCTCGCCCAGAGAAACGGCAACACAAATGTTGCAAGCCGTGACGAGCAGAAGACCCCAGAGAATGGCGACCGGGCCACCATTACTCAGGCCAGTGGCCAAGTCCTGTGCCATAGTAGACCATGTTCCTAACACGCAAAACGCCAGAGCAAGCATGCTCCAAAGGCTGAATTTTCGTGAAAGGGTCTGGACATGGCCCAAGGCTGCGAGATCTTGTGTATCGCGGGTGGCTTGGTCGTTCAAGTCGAGGATGACTTTCTGATACAACTGGCTTGCTTGCTCCATGCTTTTTCAACGATAGGACCGCTGCCATTCTCTGATTATGAGTTCTCGGCAGTGTCTGGTCCAGAATGACTAGATATGCCGACGGTAATGTATGAAAGAAGAGAGAAGCAGATTGCGGGCAAAGACACTAAACTTCATGAACTACGTCTCCAGACACGATTTGGTTGCTCACGTCGGTAATCTCTGGTTCAGCTTTGTAGTTGACAAATTGGCCACCAGGTCTAGTTAAGGACTTGGCGCTGATTGCTTCGTGCGACAAAGAACCCCAATCAGGTTGCAGATGCTGGTCGGGGACTGAATGCGAGAGACGAAAGTCGCAGAAACGCCACGAGATACAATGAAGCCATGGGTAATCCGCAATGGGTGTGCCATGAACAGTCCGGCCGGGCTGGGCGTGTTTGTGTAACTCTCAACGAGGTGAGAATAGGGCGGGCTTGTCTTGGTCCATCTTCTAATGTGTGACTGAAAAGGAGTCGCAGCCCCCCAGTACCCCAGACCAAACGCAGCGCCGTTATCGCGACGATGCCCTTCGTCCACGACGCCAAGTGGTTGGCCGTCATGGCTTATCACAGTGATCAGTGATGAATGCCCAAACGCGGGGGGGTGCAGGTGCAGGGTTTAACGGGGCCACAGCGAATCGCGCCGCTTGCAAGTTGGAAGAAAACAGGAACCAAGATGGAGGACACGAGAAGAGAGAAGAGTAAGCCCACGTACGGATTACTCTCAGCCCGTCGAAATTCTGATATTGGTGTGGGAGGAGGAATCGAAGGAACCTGGAGGCGTCCAAGAACTTGCCTATAAGCCGAAGCCGAAGCCAAAGGAAGGAAGGAGCGACACACACACACACGCAGGTGGGCGTGGAGTCCGTGATCAAACTGTGAAACATTGTCTCGGGTCTCCCGCGATGCAACCGTGTCACGACAATTGGACCGACTCCGCTGCTCATTACAACCGTGGCTTATCATCATTAGCTGCTACAAGTGTGTACTACTGCGGGCGAGCCCGATTGGAGAGGGCGATGTGGACTTGTTCCGTCACACAAATCACCACAAATCACCACAAAGCCTCCCACGATGGCTTCTTTCCAGTCTGGGTCTACTTCTACTTCGAGGAACTTGGAATTCATGATACAAGAAACGACATCTGGATTCTGCTCTGCGCGTCTTGATCCCCTTCCCCACAGCAACAGTATGTACTATGTACCATGTGGCATGGAGCAATGATCGCCGTTATCCGTCATCTCACAGAAGGCAGCCGTCGCCAATGCGCTATCCGCGGACACCCGAAATCCACGGATCATACAACCCCAGGCTGTCCCGAAATCCGGGCATCTTTGGGAACAGACGGCTTCGGGGTGGTCACGATGCTACGGTAAACCAACAGGGTCTGGTCGACGTACAGCAAATGTTACAGCGCCAGTTGATACCGGTGGCCATGGGCTTACGTGGACACGTTCCGGTCATGCACATGCATTACCTTGCTGCTGGATCATGATTCCCATAAGATTTCGACGCCAATGGTGTAGGACGCCATCTTCGCCGGTTCCACCGGCGAAGCTGCTCAAGCCTGGACAGAACGGCTCGGCCTGGAGTACCGCCGGCAAACGGAGTATGAACCTAAAGCTCTTGGCTGAGAGTCTCAAACTGAACGACTAACCGCTCCTGGGGTGGGCTGACCGGGACGGTGGCCGCGGGCTACGCGGTCCACGTCCCAATTGAGAACGGCTTGGGGAAGCTTTTCATGCAAACATGAAGATTGCGAACTGTCTTCAGGTTGGGGTATATATTCTTGTGCCCTTGACCGACTGGGTCAAACATGGACGGAATCTACCGTTTCTCAGCCTTTTTCTTCTCCAAGACTTCTAAAACAATACGATAGAAAACGGGAAATACAGAAAGCCTTGCACAGGACAAGACATTCGACTTGAAACGCCTATCATGGCCGCCCCCGCTATGCAAGAGGAACTGGACACTACGTCAATACCGGGCTATGTAATCTTTCCGGGACAGAATGATATAGCACCGCAAGCCGGAGCTGCACCACGTTCGCGAGCTCATCCGCTTGGTAAGTGAAGCTGGTTCCCTCGGGCTCGGCATTCATAGATGATAGGACCACCACTGACTTCGGGATTTTAGACCACCTCTCAGTCCAAGAAATCTCCACATCTGCAAAGCTGATCCGAGACTTTGCAAGCCCCAAGCAATTGAAGTTCAATTGCATTACTCTGCGTGAACCCAAGAAGAACGAGTATGCTGCTTTTCGGTCAAGAACGGGCCCACGCCCGCACAGGCGTGCCTTCGCCATCGTCATTGAGCAGGGAACTCCCGTTGTCGCCGAGGTCATTGTCAACTTGACAAAATTACAGGTTGAGGACTGGAAGCCTGTAAGCGATGTTGCGCCAATTCTCACTCTCGAGGACCTTGATATCATGGAGCGTGTCGCTCGTGCCGACCCTCGCGTCATTCAAGTTTGCGCTGAGATCGACATCACCGACATGTCCAAGGTGTATCTCGACGCCTGGGCTATCGGTGTTGATCGTCGATGGGGATTCGAGCGCCGTCTTCAGCAAGGTCTCCCTTACTATCGAGCCTCCGAGTTCGACAACCAGTATGCCCATCCGCTCGACTTCAACGTCGTTGTAGACACTGAGACCGAAGAGGTTTTGGCTGTCGACGTTCGCCGAGTCAACGGAGAGCGCACCAAGATTCCCCTAGAACAGCACAACTACTTGCCGGAATTCATCAGCGACACTTATCAGCCACACAAGCTCAAACCCATCGACGTTACCCAGCCTGAGGGTGTGTCGTTCCAAATGAAAGGCAATGAGATACACTGGGCAAACCACAAGATGCACATTGGCTTCAACTATCGCGAAGGAATTGTTCTCTCTGACGTTTGCATTCATGACCCTTATGAGAACCGCGAGCGCACCCTCTTCAACCGCATCAGTGTTGTAGAAATGGTGGTTCCATACGGCAACCCTGACCCTCCTCACCACAAAAAGCACGCCTTTGATGTTGGTGAATATGGTTCTGGGCTGATGACCAACTCTCTGAAGCTTGGATGTGATTGCAAGGGTGCCATCCACTATCTTGACGGCGTGGTCTCTACTTCCAAGGGTCAGGCTGCCGTCATTCCCAACGCCATCTGCATTCACGAGGAAGACAACGGATTGCTGTATAAGCACACTGACTTCCGCGATGGCAACGTCATTTCTGCCCGTGACCGCAGGCTCATCATTTCGCAAATCATCACCGCTGCCAACTACGAGTACGGCTTCTATCACACCTTTACGCTTGATGGCACCTACAAGCTCGAGATGAAGCTTACCGGTATCCTCAACACATACTGCATGCATCCGTCTGAGACTGCTGGGTCATATGGTACTGAAGTCGCCCCTGGCATCAATGCTCACAATCATCAACACATCTTCTCGCTTCGTGTTGACCCCGAAATCGACGGACCCAATAACTCTATCCTACAAAGCGATGCTGTATCGTCGGATGCCCCAGTTGGCTCACCAGAGAATTTCTACGGCAATGGGTTTTATTGCAAGAAGACACTCCTGAAAACGGCCAAAGAGGGCGCTGCTAATTACTGTCACGAGACTCAGCGAGCCTGGGATATCATCAACCCCAATAAGATTAACGAGTCGTGCAAGAAGCCAATCGGCTACAAAATCATCAACAACAGCTGCCCTCCGTTGTTAGCCAAGGCTGGCAGCGTCGTGTATAACAGAGCCGCTTTTGCCCGCAAGAGTCTTTGGGTAGTGCCGTACAGGGACTACGAGCTATTCCCTGCAGGCGATTATGTCTGCCAGTCCAACGGCCAAGAGAACCATCCGCACAACGGCACTGTGCTCGACTGGTCAAACCGGGATGAGTCCATCGAGAACACGGATATCGTGTGCTACCTGCAGTTCGGTCTCACTCATTTCCCGCGCTGTGAGGACTTCCCCATCATGCCCGCCGAGCCTGTCGGCATCATGATTCGTGCAAGCAATTTCTTCCAGAAGAACCCAGCCTTGTGGGTTCCACCTTCCCAGATCAAGAATGACGCTTCCTCTAGGAATGCGTTCTCGCCATCTGGCGGCTGCTGCAGCGGCAATAAGTCTAGAGTCTCGGCTCGTTTGTAAAAAGGCTTAAAGGAAGTAAGGTATAGCATCAAGTGCCGGTCTCGGTCAGTCACATTTATGGGGGGGCATTGAAGAGCGTGCAGGTGATGATGCAAGTCAGCGCACTTGACTGAACCACAACGTTTGAGTGTTCATATCTAGTAGCCATACAGCTATCTTTACTCAAAAGAACTTGAAATCTCTTACAACCCTGGCATCACAGCTTGTTGGAGGATCATTTGTGGTGACGTAGCTTTTTGCCTTTTTGGCGCCAGATCGGATCGGCTTCGTTCCGATCGATTTGCTCTAAAGTGCAGATGGAAACTGAGCCCGTTTCATTCTCCAAGACTATCGGCCTGCATGTCATTTGAAGTGGGTTGGCTATGGGAGCACTTTGACGACTTTGCGGCAATTCGAGGCAATTTCCGTCCAATCACAATCTGCTCAAGTTCAAAACATGTTTGTATCAGGTAAGTCTGGGCATTCTTCCTTTTCAAGTTGTAGTAAGTATGCTCGTCGGTTTTCACAAAGAAGTAGACATCCGAGATGTGTGTCTAGTCAAATACAAGATAATAATCTTGTTGTGTCGATGTATATGAGAAAAGCGCAATAATCATGGTATTGAAGTACCATGTCCCCTCATATACCTACTAGTCGAGCAGCTTTATATTCACCTGAACAAATGGATGTAATGAATTCTGCTAAATGCCCAAATCCCAGATTGTTTTGCAAAGCGGTTTCCGAGGCCGTGACTCTGCATGTATTATGGAGTCCCCTTACGAAGAGAAGCGGACAGGAAGTATGATGCATCCATCTGGCAGTCTATGAGCATTTATGCGCCAGTTGCAACCCGACCCCCCTTTCAAACAGATCATGGCTTCTACTAGGCGCCCATCGCACGATGGAAGCGCTTTATCACCCCAGAGCTTTACATAAAAAAGGCATCAATTCTCCTTTGATATGCGGGTGTAAATTGCATTGGGAAAGTATTACTCGGGTTCGATCAGACTCTTCAAGAAAATTTGCTGCTCTTACCTCAAGCAACCGACTTTTTTTAAAAAGCCACGGCCTTGTACTGCAACGAGCAACATGTTCACTGCCAGGACACTACACAGAGCCTATCCGTTTTGCTACGCCCAAAGACCTTCGACGTCCCCAAGGCGGAATTCGTCGGAACCCTCGAAAAGGGCGGCCTCGCCTAGCTGGCCCAAGTCTCCGGAGCCAACACCATACGAGATTCTCGGGATTGAGCGAGGTGCCGAGTACAACAAAGCCAACTTCAACCGGCTGGTCAAGCTGTACCACCCGGACTTATCAGGATCAAGGCCTGTGACGGGCCCGGGCCATCTATCCCAGGCTGTCCGCCTCGACCGATTCCGCCTCGTCATCGCGGCTCATAATCTGCTGAGCGATGCACACAAACGACGGCTGTACGACGAGTCACATAATCTGGGCTGGATGTATCCGAGCGCCTTTACAACGCACACAAGCCGATACACACGGTCACGTAGTGAAATCTTGAGGCGAGATGGTCCGATCAGCCCGCTGAGGCAGCGGCCGGTTTATATGTCAAATGCGGCCTTTGCAACGCTGCTGGTTGCGCTGAGCATGTTGGTTGCAGTTCTCCAGATGAAACGCGTGGTGAGCAAGACGCGGCGGGACTCGAGGAGACTCGAGGTGTTCGTATCGGAAGCTGTGCAGGAGGAGATTCAAGCTTGGGCGTCGGTGCTGCAAGGTCAGTCGAGGGATGACCGTGTCCTCGCGTTCCTGGCCAGGAGGCATGGCGTTCCGCAGCAACTACTCAATTGGGCGACAGCACATGGCGGCAAAATGGGAAACGGTGACGAAGAGAATTGAGAAGAAAAATGCCCGAGTACTCGTCCTGTCTAGTTCCACGGAGCAAAACTTGGCTTTTTTTTTTTCTTTTTTCCTGCCCGAAAATAAATGGCTAGCACATACAGAGTTTCGCCGAAAATAGTAAAACCAAGAATGAAAGAATGGGGGCCTAGACGAGCTGGATACCAAAGCAGTTGGCATAATACGTGACTGTGGCACTCCAGTCGGAGAACATGGCAGAAACGCCAACCTGTCTCGCCAGCACATCAACGTAGTTGTACAAGTCTCCGTCTTTGGTCACGACGTCCTGGACACTGGTGTAGTAGTAGTCCCCCTCTGCGTGAACCAGGGCCAGAGGAGGAGATCGCTCCAAACTCCAGGTGATCAGCCTCAGCCCCAGCTCCTTGGCCTTCTTAGCATACGCACTGGGCACCATGGTCCCGTTCCGAACCTCCACGAGGTAGTGCATGGGGGGAGCCATTGCCTTGATGCCCTCGTCGGCGTAGAGGGCCAGGTTGGCGACGGCCTCCGCCATGCTGCCCATGTCGGCCGAATTATCGAGGAGAATGGCGTTGTTGCCGAAGTCGGGCTCGCTCCTGAGCCAGTACCGGAGTGACTCGGCCTCGAAGCTCTGCGGCATGACGCGGGACGCGGGGACCCCGGCGCGTTTGTAGCCATCGATCATCTGCTGCGCAAACATGTCGTGGGTGTAGTCGCCGGCGAAGGGCATGGGCACCTCGGGGGCCTTGAGCTCGGGCGTGTGGTGAAGGCCCAGAGCCTCGACCAAGGCGATGTGCTCCTCCAGGTCCATGAGCTTGCCGCAGGTGGCATACAGATCGGTGCGCCAGCCGGGCGTGCCGCCGAGGTAGTCCTTGGGGGTGGTGGCCGTGGCATTGGACGCGTCCATCTTGGCGCAGAGAGACTTGAACTCGGCGAGCGTGATGTCGCTGGTGCAGCACTTGGCGGAGGCGGGCGCGGGCTTGCCGCCACGGCCATGGCCATCCGATGCCGCGGCGAATGGTCTGGTGCACTTTGCGTTGAGGGCCGGCACGTCGACGATGTTGGTGGTTGTGTGCAGGTCGCACTGGCTGTGGCGGCAGACGAGGTGGCGATCCTTGGTGAATGTCACGTCGCATTCGAGCACGCCGGCACCCATGCGAGCCCCAGCCATGTTGGACTCCTTTGAATGCTCGGGGAACTGCAGGCAGGCGCCTCCACGATGGCCGATGGAAAAGGTCGATGGCTTCGCCGTCATCTCCTTGCACGACTCAAGCTTGGACTTGAGGGGGCCGTCGCTCATGCCGTTCACCAAGAAATAGGGTCTTGGGCCCAAGTCGACATGCTTGACGACGGGCTTGGGACGAGTCGGACAAGGCGAGCCCAAGACGTGGCTGGCGACGGCAAAGCCAACCAGCAGTGATGATACGACGGAATGCATCGCGGGTTGAGACTCGAGACGTAAAGAAAACAAGACACAAAGAGGCTGCCAAACAATAACATGGTTTTATTCTATTTTTTTTTCCCCAAAGCCAACGAGAACGTGGGCTAGACCGAACCCCAAGCTTGGTCGAGAGGACATCATACATACTCCTGCGTGGGCTAACGAAGCTGCGTGATTCGTCAAACCCATTCTGCACGCCTTCGACACACACGCTTAGAAACTCTGTTTCTACGGCGTACGGAGTAGTTGGTATCTTATTCATACGAGTACGTACATCTGCAGCGAGCAACTGGCAACGAATCGTCCAGATTGGAGGTGGGAACTTGAATGAATGGAATCTCGGTACGGAAATGCCACGAGGTGGTCTTGTATTGGTCTTGTCATTCACATTCAAAGCGAGGAGACTATAATTCGTCCCGACTCTGAATACCTTTCAAGTCTCTCAAACTGTTCAGCGTGGCTGATAAGTGGGAGAAATGCGGTGCATCTTCTCCCAAGCCCCATGCAAACACACCACCCAGTCTCAGTGGCGCAACAACATCGTTGAATTTGCGGCCAATCACCCTCGGTGTATCAAAAGTCCACCATGTCCTCTCTTCGGCATCCCAGTAGCCAAAACTGCCATCTTCGAAGTACCTCCCTCGGGATATGGCACGTGCGAACGATGGCTTCAGATCGTCTGGTACTTCATCGTGCCAGCTGAAGGCTGCCGTTCTGCCCAAGTCAGCTCCAGTGTTCGGGTCTTCCAATAGCTCTGTAGGGCACCCGAGCGGTTGATCTGGATCACAGTCTTGAGTCTTGGTCCATTTCACGTAGTAGGCGAGGCCCAAGTTGAGCATTTCTGGGGGAGCTCCTCGTTCCATATAAGTTCGGATGGATGCTGACGACGCTGCAACTCCGCTGTGGTGCTTCACAACTGTGTCGCGCCTGTTCAAGAGATCGTACGTCATGACATTGATGAAGTCGACTTGTTCGACAATACGTGGCAAAGTAGTGGCGGTGAAGGCCATCAAGTCTCGCTCAAGTCCTGGCACCGCGATGGACAAGATCTTCTGCTTGCCAATCGCTCTGCGTAGATCGGTCAACAGCTGCACAAAAGCCTCAATCTCCCATTCTCGCTTCTTATTGGGAATGAGCTTGTAGTCGTCGCGATTACCCCTGTGTGCATATCCGTCAGTAAAAGCCTCGAGTATCGGGTGTAATATCCTCTCAGCAGCTCACCCTGGGTATTCCCAATCAATATCCACTCCATCAGCCCCTGTGAAGTCCATCATTTTCTTCACGTTGTTGCTCCATAGTTTCCTGGATGCCTCGTCTCGGCAAGCCTCTTCAAAGCCCTGAGAATCCCCCCATCCACCAATTGCTATCATAATATTGGTAGCAGAATCAAATCGTTGTCGAGTCTTCTCCACAGTGGTGAACAAGGGAAATTCGGGGGCTTCTTCCTCGGAATTGAATATGTCTGATCTCATAAACGCCAAGACGACGTGTGTTATATCCTTTTGCATGCTAACATTTGACGGAAAATCTGTGTGTTGGCTATGCAAATGTCAGACCTGAGAAATCTAGGCTGCCATCGCGTTCAACAAGTGAACACTCACCCAGTAAGGTACATGATGCATCGTAGAGAGGATACATCAGAAGCAAGTATTGCAATCGCCCGCATGAGAAAAAGCCATACTACGGCATTGATCGCCGAGATGTTCATTTCACACGATTGTCTCGTTGCAGCATCCAATATTCTTGCGTTGCTTGCCACCGTTTCCTGCGTAGGTTTTTGACTGGAAGAACCTGTGTTGATCGTGCGCTTTTCATGTGGATTCCCGCATTAACCAACTTTTTAAGGAATATAGAGGGTTATTTCAGTATTCAAAGCGAGGTAGATTTAGAATGGGAGATTGGCGCAAGTGTTGCATTGGAGCTTTGTATAAAACTACAGTGCGATTTGTGTTAACTTGTGTCGTTCGCACTCCAAGCTTAAAGTGGGGCTAAATAAAGCTTCAACCGACGGTCGGGTGAGCTCCAAGCTCACCAGGAAAATATGGAGGAAAAACTTCCACAAGCTGGATTGCTCGACGACAAGATTCGCCAATTCATTTGGCTGCTCCACTATCCTATTAGAACACCCCGTTTTTAAAAACCGCTGAGAAATCTATTACACATTGCAACCCACAACTTCGATCGCCTGCCTGTCTCACTGGAGGTGCATCGGCTAATAGCCACCAGCCGCAACGCATATCAGGCAGCGTTGTCCACGTCCACGCCGCCACACGATTCGCCACCATGTTTGAAAATCTGTGCACTCTCCCTCTTGACTCGGATGTGTTCACAACAGCCCTTCACCCGGCACAGCCGCTTCTCACCGTTGGCCTCTCCAATGGGCACGTAGAGACATTCAGACTCCCCCAGAGCAATTCTTCAGACGACGATGGCGACGGTGACAATAGCGTGCTGAGCGATGGTCGGGCAACGGTGGACACGATCTGGAAGACCAGGAGACACAAGGGAAGCTGCCGGTGTTTGGCGTACAGCCATGACGGTCAAGGTACGTTGCTTCCGAGGGCGTCCAGTTCTTTTCGCTAATATGCCAATTCTGCAGCCATGTATTCAGCCGGGACCGACTCTCTAGTCAAGTACTTCGACCCAAACAACGGCAAGGTCGTTTCGAAAGTATCCATCCCCAGCACAACATCTGTGCCTGATGCCCCGACCCTGCTCCATGTCCTGAACCCTCAGAATCTCCTCCTCGCGACCGATTCTGGAGCTCTTCACATCTTCGATTTGCGGGACGGCGCTCCGGGGAGAAAACCAGCCCAGTCCCATTTTCCTCACTCCGATTATGTGTCGTCGATCACGCCCCTGCCTGCATCCGACGAGAGCACGAGCGGGTTTCCCAAGCAATGGGTCAGCACTGGTGGTACGACACTGGCCGTGACTGATGTGCGTCGTGGCGTGCTAGTGCGCAGTGAAGACCAGGAAGACGAACTTTTGAGTGCTTGCTTCATGCCGGGGTTGGGACCAAAGCATAATCGCAACAATGGTGTCGTTGCCGTTGGCTCCGGCAGCGGAGTCCTGACGATCTGGGATAAGGGATCATGGGACGACCAGCAGGAGCGCATCATAGTTGACGGCGGTAAAGGAGGAGGCGAAAGCATCGATGCCATGGTGAGAGTCCCACAGGACATGGGGCTCGGCAAGAAATTGGTATGTGGAATGGGTGATGGCGGCCTCAGAATCGTTGACCTCGTTCGCAGAGAGGTCGACAGGTCGACCAACTTGAGACACGATGACATCGAGGCTGTGGTATCTCTTGGGTTCGATAACCACAACAGATTAATCACCGCTGGTGGTCGGACCGTCAAGGTGTGGGAGGAATTATCCGAATTGCAAGGTGACGGGGATAGCGAAGATGAGAAGGACGATGAAGAGGAACCTAGCGACAACCGAAAGAGGTCGGCAGACGACGACAAGGATGGGGACGACAGCGATGACAGTGATGGCGACGGCGTTGAAGATATGAAGCAACGGGCGAAGAGACGCAAGAATAGTCAGAAGAACAAACTGGGACCAATGGGCGCACATGGTGTCATGGGGTTTGACGAACTAGATTAAGTTCGGTTTGGATAACAGAAGGGCGATGTTGGCGATCCGGGGCGAGATGGGGAAGAAGAAATGATTGATTCTTTTGCATTTCGCGGTTTGGCCAGGCACGGGTAAGAAATAGACCAAGATTTAAATCATTGACAGAAACATAAAACGAATCATGTTGCACGTGTAGAGAAGACATGATGATAGATAGCAAACACCCCGAACATCATCAATACAGAGACATACACACTAGTGACTGACAGTCGAGAGTCATGTGACAAGCAATTTCTTCATATTCAACCCAAAATACATGGTACAGTTTTGTTGCCTTGGTTTACCTTCCAACCCAGTCAGTGCTCCAGTGTCCACGAACGCTTCTCAAACCAACCGCCGTGTCATTACTTAGGAAAAAGTATCACGAGAATCCGCCACCGAGAATGCAAAGATTTCGGAAAAGATTCGTCCCGTAGCAGTTCTGAGTGAGCAGAAATTCCATCGAATCATAATAGTACAAGAGTTGCCGTACCACCAGGGACGCATTGTCTCTCGTAACTTGAATCCTGCCAAGAGTACAGACAGCGCCGAGCTTAGAGGCGACGGCTGTCACTCTCTCATTGATATTGACTGAGGGAGTCGAGGCACTGCTTGCATGCTCATGGACATTTATTTCACAGAACTTGATGCTGTAGTACCTAGTGGAAAACTTGCCACGATACTGGGAGCTGCTTCTGATAAAGCCTGTTGCTCTGCAACTTGAACTCAAATTGCTTCAGAACATGGGCGTCTGACTCTGGCAAACCGTCGAGCCCCGCTGAAGCGAGGGTGAGCCGCGACAGGAAAGGAGGTAGTCGTATGTGTTCCTCCCATTCTGTGATTGAAGTCGAGTGATGTCAAACTGCGCTTTGATGTAGTATCCAACAACAGCGCGAAACAAATTCGAGTTGGGCCCATCCTCGAGTACTGACGAGCTGCAGTGCGGCGGGACCGGGTGAATGTTGATAAATGACCAAGTCGTAACCGAGTATCAATGTTCGAGAGAATTATTCAGATGATGAGATTAAAGTCGACCTTAGATTCCTGGAAGATGGAGATAGCTCCATTGAGAGGTTTCGTCTTCTTTCCTTATTTCAATTGACCGTGCCATGGCTACATCGTCGGAGGGCGCTGAGAATCGTTTCGATTCGCTCGTGGTAAGATCATCATCGTAAATGACAACCGCCGGTAGCACTCTTGGATCACGAAAGGAAGTGGTACGCGGCCCTTTGCGGCTGCTGTGGTTTGATGATTCCCGTCCACGATGTCGGCGGTGGGGCTTCTCTGACTGGCTGCTACTGTGACTGGTACCCTGAATCATGCTGCTGTGTCTCGCAGGGCATGCGTCGAGTAAGAGGGGCATCATTTCGGACCCGCTGTAGGTGGTAGGAATACAGACGTGGGGGATACACTTTCGATAGCCGATGGCTTTAGCCAGTCCAACAGCGGAAGCGCCTCCGACACTAATAACCACGTCTCGATCGTCTATGCGAGATACAGCATCGTCCACAACATGGGCCGGTACGTTAACCACAGCAGAGTCGAGAATCCGAGAGTTGAGGTTTGGGATGAAGCTTTGGATGCGGCGGGCCAGAGATATTCTTGAAGGGCTAGAAACGATGAGTGGTGCGGAGACGCGCAAACGGCCGAGCTCGGTGGGTAGACGACTGATTTTGCCTGGACCATACACTATTCGAGGTATTGCAAGTTCTGAATGTGATTCCTCGGTCGGTGTGGTTCTGGATGAGCCTGATGATGACCCAACTAACGACTTCCGACTCTGCCGTCCAGATCCAGTCGATGATGAGCTCTTGCGCCGACTCGCAGCAGCAGCAGTTATACTGCCACTGCCACTGCCAGCGATCTCCCCGCCCTCGGAAGGGAGGCGGCTCGAAGCCGATGCAGAAGGCGAAGTTGTTGTCGAAAAGGTTGATGCGGTATTCTCATCGGCTGAGGACGGTTTGGCAGCTGTATTCATAACCCTTAGGTGGAAGGGGTTTGTCTCATCACTGGTTCCATAGACCGACACTCTTTTCGGACTCGCTCACGGCGTTTCAACGGTCTGTTCGGTGGTGAATTGAAGGTTGAACGGAGCGGAAATGGCTTCTCGATCCTCGGGTCTGGTGGAAGGTCCGGAGATCGAGCCCCATCTTCTTAGATAGGGCCACACAAGCAAGAATGCCCGACGAACTAACGACGAAAAGAGGCAAAGCGCTAAATCCGAAGTGGCGATGGATGTACGTAGGGGCTTACGGAGAATTCTCCGAGGACATGGCAGGTTTTGGACAGAACAGCCGAGGCGTGCGATTGGTGGTGTGAGGAGGGGAGTGGAGAAGGTGACAGTTGGCGAAAGGAGCATCTTGTCCGGCAGGATGCTGATCTCGCTGTGTGGTGCTCTTCCGGGTGGCATTTCAGAAATTCATGGTTCTGGAGAAATGGCTTTGTTCATTCAGGCATGTTGGAATGCCATTCCACGACACAATGATGTTTTCTCCGCCCCTGTGTGGCAATGGCCCACGAAGCACACGGAAACATAACTATCTCCTTGAAGGTCTGGTATTACTGGACCATGCACAGGATGAGGTTTGTCTCGGTGTTTGTAGTCCGTACGGTCCCCCCATTATGTAATAAAGTTCACGGGAAAAAAATGCGCATGCAGTCACTCCCGCGGTGATACGCTGCTGATGGGCGCTGCTTCCCCCGAAAACTGTCGGCCCACCACTACACCAGCCATCCTGCACTTTCGCCAATCCTGCACTTTCGGAGCTGTGGAAGTCGGGGAAAGAAGGGAGCTGTGTGGCAGCTTCCCACTTTCCCTCCTATGAAAATAAGGTCGTCCTATGGAGATGGAGGAATCAATCATCATAATTAGTTAGGTAAGAAACAAAAGTCGTTGGTCATTATGTAGTTGATGGACCGCAGTTGTGCTGCAAAGTATCGCGATGCGCTGGTCTTGGTGTTGAGGGGCTCGTCAGGAATCCCTCACGTCAACGGGCTTGTCAGGACTCAGGACTCTCATATTGACACGCTCGTCAGATACCTTTAATTGACGGTTTAGCAAGTTACCTAGGCAGATGGTCAATCCCACCACACATATTATGTAATTGGTCAGATAGAAAAGGTAGACAACCTGGCGTTGATTTCCTGGCTTGCCGTTCAACGATATGGGGGCATCTTTTAACTCTGAATCCGACAATTTGGACAAGGGGGTTTGAGCGAGTTCATGGCTGACTTATCCCATTCGACAACAAAAATGGGCCCAGATGTTGCTTTGAAAGTACTCCGCTCTATTCGAACCTTGTAGTTGTTCATGGCTCTTCAAGAGCGTTGACCTCTCCCATCACTTTCACCTGTTCTCCTCTCTGAAGGTGCGTCAACCCTGGTCAACTCGACACCCCCTCTCATCAACATCGCTGTCCATCTCCTCGGGCAACACCAGATTCAGTGCCATGCAGACCGCTGCCGTCACCGCAAAGCCAGTCTCCATGACTAGCACAATTGCATCTAAGAGGCCCTTCAACGCATGATTATGACCAGAATATGAGAAGATATTGTCAAAGTAAGTCGGAACTGACGTCGCACCGTAGCCCAAGGCTAGGCCAGCTGTGAGAATAAACCGAGTGCGTCGATCAAACGAAGTTCCGCGGTTGATAATGGCCATTCCAGATACTGTCACTGCAGTAAATAGAAAGGTGGTCATGCCTCCCAGAATCGGCGATGGAATGGCTACTTGGTTGCAGCAAACTTGGCAAATATGCCCATAATAATGAGAAAGAAGCAACACGCCAGGCCAGCCTTGCGATTTGCACATCTTGTCAGAGCTATGACGCCGTTGTTCTGGGCAAACCTGCTCATGGGAGTCAGCGTCATCATGGCTGCAGCAATGCCGTTGAGGCCATCAGTGAGAAGCCCTCCCTGGATTCGGGATTCGTAGATGCGTCCTTCGAGCTCGATGTGGGAAACGTCGCATGTCGCTGTGATATCACCTACGGCTTCAGTAGCGCATATCACAAACAGTGCCAGTATTGGCAGAAACAGCGGTCCGTATGTCGTAAGAGGAAATGTGTACACCCAGATGAAGGACACAACGGGAGCCGAGTTGATTCCACTTCGGTCAAAATACCCACAAGCTGCGGCAATGATGCATCCAACAAGTAAACCCCATACCACAGAGGTTGACTTCATAATCGGGGATCCGAAACGTTCGCAGAGTATGATGGTAAGAAATGCCGCAAACCCCAAACCCAGGTATTCCGGTGAGCCCCATGGTAGCGCGTGCGACGCGTTGATATTGGGGCATGATGCGAAGAAATTGGCTTGGTCTCCCGCGACTGATGGGTTGGCACATGGGCCGCTACCTCCCATCCAGTCCTTGAAACCACTCTCAATTAGATGCACACCAATGATCATGACGGTAGGGCCAGTCACAATCGGAGGAAACATTCGAAGGAGTATCTTTGGTGGAAGAAATGAGATAAAAATCTCAACAAGGGCACAGATGGACGAGGTGCCGACCAAAGCACCATACCCATGAGGGCATGGAAGAGGATTGCCTCGTGCATCGGAAGGACAGAATCCATTGGCATACATTTGCTTGAAGGCGCCTTGAGCAATGGGTATGATGCTGAAAGATGTGCCCACGACTGAAAGTATTCCTGTACCGATAAAGTAGCTGGGAAGGAGTGTCAGTGATCAATAGCATATTTCTCTAGCAGAGTGTGACCTCATTTCTTCAATGAGTATAAGGACGGCTCCTAGTAGCAGGCAACCCTCCTGTTTTAAAATAAAATAAAACTTTAGAAGCTTAAAGGAGATTTCGTGTGTCAATTGTAAAGTGTATGTGTGATACAAACTTACCATGTCTTCGGGATCCGAAATCTGTTGATCTGTATACTTGAAAGAGTTCCAGAAACAATCAGAGCCGTAGAAACTAGATACTGTTGTTGCGCTGGTTCCAGGTTTGCGCCTCCCGCGCCGCTGAGAATCAGGGGGGGGGCAATAACACCTGCCAGCATGGCTAGGGCATGCTGCAAGCCAAGCAGCATACCGAGGAACACTGGCATCTTGTCGTTGATCCCAAAGAAGGGGCTTCTGTATGTGCTCTTGGTCATGAACGGAAGATTTGGTCGGAGCAGGAATACATAGTCGTAATCGCCGACAAGGCCATCTCGCGTGGTGAATGACCGAAACATTGATCGAAGACGACCCTTGACTCGATCCATAATGCCATTATCTGTTGGTTTTTCTTGCGGAATGATGGTATCCGGTCCCTGATCTTCGTCCATGGTTGCGGTGTTGTCGCGCTCTCACTTGGTTACCAGAGAGAGGGATTTTGGCGTGGCCTCCCTTGTCTGGTTGGCCTTGTATCTGGTTTTGAAGTTGTTTTTTTGTCACTTGAGAGCCTCTTTTTTTTTCATCTTCACTCCAGACTTGCTTCTCTGGAATAAGTCTGCTGGTGTAGCATTGAGCTTGGTAGATGATTCAACCTTTTACGAGGAATTTGATATGCATGGCGCAGATTCAAGGCGACTATAAAACTGAAGAGTCTGATAAAAAAATTCCGTCGCTGACAGAAGTGACGTTGCATGCAAAGAATTGAGCCAACTAGGTGTGAATTGATGTCAATCATGGAGCAGAGTTCTGATAGCGTGACCAGAGTAGCGTAACATCAAAGTCAGGTCGGTAGGAAGGCCGATTCCGTTTCATCTCTTCGGTGCCAAGGATGATGATCTCTGAACCCTTTGGGCAGTTACGAAGTCAGAGTACCCCAAGTGTGGCGTTATCATTACCGGGCGTCTCTTATCTTATTCGGCAAGAAAATTGCTCCCGCCGGTGATGGCCGGGGCCGACGGGACGAAATATGCTGATAACGTTGTTGGTGGGTCGGAGTTGGCCGTCAACGACGATAACGGGGCTTGTAGCCACCGGATTGTGCTTCCGAGCATCATAGCGGATTACCATTTGTTCACAAATGTATGTGAAAAGACACGAGTATTGAGTAACGAGCATGCGATAACGCTATTCGTGCGCCAATGAGGATTCGGCATATGCCTGTGACCCGTTGAAACCCGGAATCAATCCTTTCCCTTTTCTTTAACCGCGAAATTGAATACAGACTAACCAAGATGACATATCCATACGTTCCTTATGTACAAGACCTCCTCCTCATGCCACCTGACCTTTCTTTGCGGTATATCAAATGCGACTCATCGCTGCTATTGGCGATACAATGGGCATCTGGATCGTCTTTTTTTTTAATGTTACGCCGCCACATAAGAGGCCGGGCCGCTCGCGGAAGCAACGCCTCTGACATCTTAAAGCACTGTCTGCATCGGGATTCGGGAGAGCCTAAACACAATGGCGAAATCCTGCGATTCAGCCGAAATCTCTGGCTTTCCGCGCCAGTACTCGAACATTGTCCAAGAAACCTTCGATCAACTCTTGGTACCTGTGAGGTGCCCCATTCATGGCCTTTGCACCTTGATCTAGTACAATCGGAGACGCCAGTTCGATTTCGAGTTCGTGTTCCTTGTCCGTTTTTTGTGCGGTCTAGAGTTTGGCATTAGCGGGAAAGTACATTTCGTTGTCCACAAACGTAAAAGAAACTTACCCCCGGAACCGAATTTGACAAAGTGACTTGTGTTAAATCAATCTGGTAGTGACCCTGCGTATAACTCAGACGATCCTTCTGCCTGTCTGAAGATTTGTCATTCTGGGCTGGTCCGAGCTGCTCCAACTCTTGCACTGGACCCTCCCAATTCATTTCAAGATTGATGCTTAGTCGGCAGTCCATTGGATTTGTCGGCATGTGTATGTCAATATCTGCTATTCTTGCTTTGACAATTTTGTTGAGCACTTCCCCAGTTCTTTGATCATAAGTCACACGAGCTTTGACATTCCTCACACGCGACCCTAGTCTGGATCTGACACAGCCCGGAAGCCGATTTTGCAGCTCTGGAGTGAGCTCGAAATACCTGTCAACCTCGCGCCTGTGCTTGTAGTGTACTTGAACGCGGCCGGTTCCATTTGGGGCCCGGGGATCGGTTTTGATAACCACATCGTTCAGGAAATCGTTGAACGCTTTATGATGCGCCTGAAACCTGTCAGTTCGTAGTCAAAGGGTGGCCGGTCTTGCTTGGTCAATTTCAGTAGAGCAAACGCGGAGTACATTACCTCTGTCATGCTGCTTTTAAAGGCCACGCGGCCATTGTCGTGCAGCACACATTCTGTGTCCAAGAGTCTGTCTACACGGAAATTGGTGTCCCTGTCGAGAAGTGTTCCAAGTTTTGCCTCAATCTCGAATTGAATTCCTCGACTAATGATTTCTTTGATGTCAGGATTGTTAATAACGTGAATAAATATGAAGTCGGCGACTGTCTTTGATATCTCCTCGTACGGTTTGACACCTGTAATGCTAGCTTCCCATGGCCCCAGAATGTCTTGAGGCCCAGGCTCTGCGGGCGGTGGTGGTGGCGGCGGTTTAGACGCGTTCGAAGCTGATGTTCTTGCTGCTTCCGGCGATGTATGCCGGCTTCGTCGATCAGCCTTGGCAACCCCATCAATCTTCCCATTTATATGAGAGTGTGCTCGCTTCTGAAGAACAAAGTTCGCCTGGTTGGGCATTTTATTTCCAAGAACGGCAGCACTCTGGGCCCATATCGGCGGATGCGATCGACGGAGACGTTTGTTTCTTGGTTCGGCGGGGGAGGACGAGGGCTGTGCGTTGGTGATACTGCCGCCATTCACTTCGCCTGGTGGTGGTCGCAAAGTCTTGTGTTCCAGCTCCTTTGGACTCAATTTGCGATCGTCTAGCTTGCGCTTCGCCGGCGCCGATGCGCGGTCTGAGTCTCGGGCGACGCCCTGTGCTGCCGGTAGGGGATTTTTGACGCTCTCGACTGGAGAAGCCATGGCGCGGTCAGAGTTGCTGGCGACAGAGGCGACCCGAGTCCGTGGGCTTACAGACAAGCTATGTTCCCGCGAATGCAAAGACTTGGATCGTCGGTGCGGTTCAGTGACGGGGGGCTCTTGGTGAACAGATCCAGACACTCGACGAAGATGCGTGCTCGCTGGTGCTGGTGACTGTGGCTGCTGGCCACCGCCAACAGACGTCATCCGCTGTTGATATGGGCTTGGGGATTGTGTGAAATTTGTAGGTGGTCCAGGCTGTGGACGAGAATTGGTTGACTGAGGTGGTCCAAGTGGTGTCGGCGGTTGTGAAGGGTGCCGATATTCGGATTTGGCGCGCGCCCCTTGGATTGGGCTTCCGTGACTTGGAGTCGGGCCAAATGGTTGCTGACTATGCGCGGACGTTGGAGTCGGTGTTGATTGTGCAGATTGAGATCGTTGATGCAAGTATTGTTGCGAAGGCCCAGTAGCAGTGCTTATGGGAGGTGTTTGTGGGACTTGATGGTGTTGCACATAGGTGCCTGACGAATGCGCAGCTTCTCTTTGCATGTAGCCATCTTGAGATGGATGTTGCTGCGCGTAATGTCCTGGGGGATAGTGGTGCCGTTGGCTTGGGCTGGAAATGTCCTGAACGCCTTGGCTTGGAGGGAATGGATATCCTGATGCGCCGCCTGGAGCATTCGTTGACATCTGTGTTGGACGAAAGGGGGACTGTGCCGGCGCTGGCATGCCTCCAGGAGATCGTGCATCGTGGAAGGATCCAGAGTGATGGGCATGATGAGTTTGCGGTGCACGCGTTGCGTACTGCGGGCCGGAGTTCTGGTAAGGAGGATGGGGAGGGTATGCGTTCTGTGTCTGCTGTTGCACATGGCGAGGATATTCCTGCCCGGCTGCTCTGCCAGGAGATGGATGGGGCGGCGGTTGAGCATACTCGCGATAGGCGATTTGAGCTGGGTTTCGAGAAGGTCTGGCCTGATGCTGTTGTTGCGGCGTAGGCGGAGCCTTGGGCGGCCCACCATCGCTATTATCTGATGTATTGAGTACCGAACGAAGGTCCATGATAGTTCTCGATGAGTGGTCTGAAGATTGTCGATCGAGGTGGCTGTTGTTCGGCTGTTGTTAGGCTGTCCTGTCCCAGTTGACCAACGTCTGGGATCAACAAGGGGGTATAATGGGAATCAGCAGCTGTCAAGAGCGCGCTCGATGTGCTCCCTGGTCGAGCTCGAATTCACACGTTGTTGACAGCGGGAGGTTGACAGCGGGAGGGGGATCAAACTCAGTAAGTCATCGGGCGCGAGGCAGATGCGATCGAGTTCGGCGAGTCGGAATCGCAATTGGACATCGTCACCTTGTCGCGGGAATTGATCGAAAAAATATATTGCCCGCTACGTCTTAACGTGCCGACGTGGCGTTAGCGCGGGGAGCAGAACAAAAGCTTGACGCAGTCGTGCCACTAACGGCGGCACTGTCGCAATGCCGGACGCAGACAATACGTAGGCTGCTTCTACGTCGACTCTGGAAGGGGCATGACGGCTGGTTAATACAACGACGAGGGGACCAACGAGGGTGACGACGAGGGCGATGAAGTAGTATGGATGGTAGTATAAGTGGCTGAGGTCCGGGATAGATGATTTGAGGACAGATGGGGCCAGTCGGGCAAGTATGTGAATGCGCCGGTCTTGACTTTTTTTTCCCAGACTGTGGTACCGACCGGGCGCAGGTGGTGCGGGTGCGGACTGGATTCGGGCTGGAACCACTGTTAAGCAACTAACGACATTTTCAACGGGCCCCTCGAAAAATATAGCAAGGAATTTATTTTAGGGGAGGTAATGGTGCGTTTTTCATCGGCTTTTATTTGAAACGCTGGATTTAATAAATAGTATTTGTACACAAGAGATGCCGGCTAAAAGCTATACTCATCCGGATGACGTTGACTGACTTGACAACAAAATGTAACCACGATAAAAAAGCACCGGGTAGGGTAGGTTGGACACGTGTCCGAGAAGAGTCTTAAAATTGCCTCCAAGGTCGAATTGTCTTGGAATAGGAAGCATTCAGGGACACCTACCTACCCGATACATAGTTTTCTGTCGATACTGTCGCCAGAAACAACGTAGAACCCTTGTCATGGACATAGCAGATGTATTTAGAATTGCCTGTTTCTGATATGACGACGCTTTCCTCCATGAGAAGACCAACAGGGACATCCGGTCACGGTGAACGTTGGTAGTATGCTGGGCTCAATGAATTGCGGCACATAATATCGCTCCGCAAATAAAGCACGAGGAACCACCTCTCCGAATCACGGCAACGACTGATCGTATAAAAATGTGACTTTTAGTTTATGGATAAACCGAGTGCCTAGCGCACGTAAGACGCGAAAATCATGCTCAGAGCCAGCAAAAACGTCATCACGTGAAGGGTCACGCCCTTGACACTCTCAACCCAAGGGGCTAATTGGCTGGCTGCTTGTTGGCGCGCCGTTTCTGTTAGCAGCTGCACAATGGTCCGTGCATCATCAAGGCAGAGCTGTGCCTGACGTGGATCAGCCGTGCCTTCTCTTTACCTTCGGCCACCTGAGCTGCTGTGCGCATATCATCCATCACTTCCCTGAGCTTCTTTGTTTATCGAGAACAATTCCAGCACTGCCACGCCCTTTCCTGCCACCCAGGGCGATCACATATTGTCCAAAATCCCCCGTGTACTACTATATCCTTGCCTGATTCTCGCGTTTGGCTCGGCCAGCCCACGTCTTGTCGATATTGGAAATTACTCTTAATTTTCATTCGTCATCAATCCTTTCATCATGCCTGGACTCGTATCAGCCACCGGCGTTCTGGCCTTCCTGGCAGACGAAGAGCCTGAACTCAAAATTTTCGCACTTCAGACTTTGAATGATGATATTGATACGGTTTGGACTGAAGTTGCTAGTTCCTTGAGCCAAATGTAAGTCCCCATTCAACCTAAATATGATCCGCAAACAACCATCGAACAAGTCAGTATTGATACCATGGACAGAGAGGCTTTGTATGAAGACAACTCGTTTCCCGAGCGTCAGCTGGCTGCTCTTGTTCTGGCCAAGGTCTACTACCATCTCCAGGCATATAACGACAGCATGGTCTTCGCGTTAGCTGCTGGGGATCTCTTCAAGCTAGACGCCCCTGGCGAATTCGAGGAGACCATCATCTCCAAGTGCGTCGATCGATATATTGCTACAACAGCTGCAAAGAATAATAAGCCACGAACTGCGAAGAAGACCGACCTGCCCGAACTTACAACAACATTCTCCAGTGCGTCCGACAGTGCTGTGATGTCTCCCACAACGCCGTTCTCCCACACAACTTTGCCGCCCAAGTCTCTGCTCTCGCGTGCCTCTCTTGACAACACTATCCTTGACGCCACCTTTCAGCCCATTGCCAAACAGGGACGCTCTGGCTCGATCACGGATCTGCCCGACAAAGCCACTGAAGCTTCCCTGCAGCGCATTATCGACCGCCTATTCAAAAGCTGTTTGAAGCAAGGTCGTTATCAGCAAGTCGTTGGCATCGCCATAGAAGCCCGAAACCTGGAGGTTTTGCGACGGGTCATCAAGCAAGCCAGTGAAGATGAAAAGACATCCAAAGCAAAGACTCAAGGGGGCCTCCAAGGTCCGGCTGAGGAACTGATGGAATACATACTGGGTATCTGCATGGACATTGTACAGGAACGAAGCTTCCGCACCGAGATTTTGCGACTTATCCTCGATCTTTTGAACGATATTCCGAATCCCGACTATTTCGCCATCGCGAGATGTGTCGTCTATCTGAATTCCGACGATGAGGCATCTCGCATGCTTAAAACCCTCATTGCCAACGACGATCGTACGTCCATTGCCAATGCCTACCAAATAGCATTCGATCTCTATGACAACGGGACCCAAGAGTTTCTGATTAAGGTCCTGGCATCTTTACCAGCTCCTAAGGAACCTATGAAGGACGCTGAGGCGTCCGAGCCGCCATCGGAAAGCGAGCCGCTACTAGAAAATCAAGGAGAATCCTCTGGAGACAATCTCTCCGAAAATGATGCCAAAGTCTATAGAAACATCCGTTCCATCCTCGACGGATCCAAGACCATCCGCCTGAATCTCGAATTTTTGTACCGCAATAATCACACCGATCTGAGTATTTTGAACAAGGTTCGCGACAGCCTTGAAGGACGCAATTCCATTTTCCACACCGCCGTCACTTTTTGCAACGCCTTTATGAACCAAGGTACCACCAATGACAAATTCTTCCGTGACAACCTCGAATGGTTAGGCAAGGCGGTCAACTGGTCCAAGTTCACAGCTACTGCAGCACTGGGAGTCATTCATCGAGGCAACTTGTCGCAATCTAGGAAGCTCCTCGAGCCTTATCTCCCTCGGCAGGGAGGTCTCAGCAGCGGCTCTATCTTTAGTCAGGGCGGCGCTCTGTACGCATATGGATTGATTCATGCTAATCACGGCGCAGATGCCTTGGACTACTTGAAAGGTCAATTCAGTCAAGCTGAAGAAGAAGTCGTCCAACATGGAGGGGCCCTCGGCTTAGGAATTGCTGGCATGGCAACTGGCGACAGTGATGTTTTCGAGAAGCTTAAAGAAATACTGTTCCAGGACTCTGCCCTTAATGGTGAGGCTGTTGGGCTGTCCATGGGTCTCATCATGCTCGGAACCGGCAATGTGAAGGCTCTGGAAGACATGATTACCTATGCTCACGAGACCACACATGAGAAAATTGTTCGTGGCGTTGCTTTGGGAATGGCTTTGATCATGTTTGGCCGACAGGAAGGTGCCGATGTACTCATTGACGGATTGCTCAATGACCCCGACCCCACCTTGCGATATGGCGGTATCATGACTGTTGCAATGGCTTATTGCGGAACTGGCAGCAACAAGGCCATAAGAAAGCTGTTGCATACTGCTGTCAGTGATGTGAACGACGATGTTCGCCGAATTGCCGTCATGAGCTTGGGCTTTATTCTATTCCGAAAACCGGGTAGTGTCCCTCGTATGGTTGAACTGCTCTCAGAGTCGTACAATCCTCACGTTCGCTACGGTTCTGCAATGGCCCTCGGAATTTCATGTGCTGGAACCGGGCTTGATGAAGCTATTGACCTCCTGGAGCCCATGATGAAGGATCCTACCGATTTTGTTAGACAGGGTGCTTTAATCGCCCTATCGATGATCATGGTTCAACAGAATGACGTCATGAATCCAAAGGTATCATCTATTCGCAAAACCCTGAAAAAGGTTGTGGGTGATCGTCACGAAGATGCAATGACGAAGTTTGGTGCGGCTCTCGCTGTCGGAATCATTGACGCTGGTGGCCGCAATTGCACCATTGGTTTACAAACCCAGACCGGCAATCTCAACATGGCAGGCATTGTTGGCATGGCTGTCTTCACGCAATATTGGTACTGGTTTCCATTTACCCACTTCCTGTCTTTGAGCTTCTCCCCTACTGCGATCATTGGACTTGACCACGACTTGGAGATGCCTGACATTAAGTTTCACTGCGCTACTCGCCAGAGCCTATTCGACTATCCGCCTGAGCAGGAAATCAAGGTTGAAGAAGGGCCAGCTCTGATAGCTACTGCCATTTTGTCAACAACGGCTCAAGCCAAACGCCGAGCGCAAAAGAAGGAGCGTGCCCAACGACGAGAGAGTATGGATCTCGACCATACCGGCCTAAAGGCGGGTGACAAAATGGACGTGGACGATGATAAAAAGAACGATGACCAAGATGACAAGGAGAAGAAAGAAGTTGATGATAAGGAGATTAGCTTGACCGAAACCAAGAAGAAGCCCGAGAAAGAGAAGATGGGCTACGATATTGAGAACATGACTCGAGTTGTGCCTGGTCAATTGAAGTTTGTCAGCTTTTCAGGTGGCCGTTATAGGCCCGTCAAAAAGGTAATTTATTCATCCCCTCTGCCAGTCTTTACTTGGAAACTATATTTGCTGACTCAGAATCTAGCCCACCGGAGGTCCTCTTCTACTCGATGATACGCAGCCGAATGAGCCAAAAACACTTATAGAAGAGAAATTGAAGAAGGTAACTACCGAGCGGGCTCCTGTCGCCGGCCCAGGCAGAAGTGGCGCTGGTGGCAGGTCTGGTGCTTCGGGACGGCCACGATCGAACACTGGTGTTCAAATGATGGATCAGCTTCTCCGTAACCAAGGACGATCTCCATTCGGGGTAGCTGACCCTCAAACTCCTGGTGGGGTTGGAAATCTTGGTTTCAGCGTTGGGGCAGCAGCAGCAGCAGCTATGCTGACAACAGTTGACGAGGACGGCGAGGGAGATGAGGAGGCGCAGACTCCTGGGGAATTCGAGTACTTCTCGGATGCTGAATCTAGCGAAGATTAAAGGTGGGAGGGAACTATACTTTATATTCGACCCGGCTGAACACGTTTGGCACGCAGAGCGTGTATTCGACATGTATCACTATCAGATCGGATTCGAAGATGATAACTTTTTTTTCAACCTCGGCAAACGCCTCGAGAGGAGGTGTTGTAGCACGTTGTATTGTGAATTGTGACAGAGGTAACAACAAAACTTATCCAAGTAAGCATGCCACAGCAGAACGATGCCTCGTGTAGAAGGAATATTCTGATATGCCTCTTGTGACAAAAATAAATAGAGCCAATCGGAGTTACCTCGATAGGACAGGTAGTACAAGCACACTGATTATCAGAAATGAACTGCGTAGGCATTCTTTTTGAGAGTTGAATCGCTCCTTTGTAACGAACAAACTGCCAAACGCTAAGAAGACCCCCCAAGCCTAATAAAGATCTATAGTGATAAAATAAAAAAATCTACGTCTTTACGCGGATGTCCATCATCGCCCTGGCTGGGTATAGCCAGTAACAAGAAGTGAGAATATGTTATTAGAAACCCAATGCGTTGGCCACAAGCACTGATAAAAGCGTATATTATACATCAAGAATCAAAGAAAAACTTACTGAAACAATCGACGTGCTCGATTTATAAACTCAAAATGGTGGTGTCTCTCACGACATGTTCATCATTTGACTACCCTGGCATTACTCGTCGACGCACGGGAGCAGTCTGTACATACTTGTATTCGATGCCATGCCGATGCGAGATTTCCACGCAAATTCCACGTCGCCGCATGACTTTCTGGCTGTGTGTTGTACGCGTCATCAGTCGCCTTGACTAAGACGGTGGTACAGCGTTGGTCGCTTGTGTCTATACTCGGAGCACGTGTGACTTCTGCAGTCGTATCGCCAGACCTGTCTCGGGGCCTCTGCCTCAACTTATCGAGGGGAATATGTCCTTCGTAGCTCCATCTTTTCCAGGCCCAAGCCCCATGCCCCTGGCATGGCGAAGGAGCTCCATTCTTGGACACACAGTCGGGTAACAGATAGGCTTGATCCCAAGAATTGCCGCCATCCAGGGATACGTCAACTCGGATAATTGACCTTCCTCCCCCCGAGAATGCATACCCGCTCATGGTTATTGCTTGTTCCGGTGCGCACTGCGGCGAAGATGCGGTGTCGTTGTGGTTCTCCAGCACATTGTTTTCTGCGCCTGGGGTTTTCCACTTTCCCAGCCGTAGCGTTGTGATGGCGCTTTGAACAGGCATTTCTTGGATGGCTGGGGCATCTTCCCAATTAACTTTTGCTTGGTTGGGGCCAAAGCATTTGTAATCCTTGCGCTGCCACTGACTCGTGCTCTCTTCGTCACTGAGTGTGACATGATTCAACCACTTGACAGACCGAGCGGCGACATGTCCTGGAACGATGACTCGAAGTGGGAAGCCATGATCACGTGGAAGGGGCTCATCATTCATACTGTAAGCTAGCAGTACATCCCCTAGAGGATCTATAGCTTTCTTGAGAGGTATAGATGCACCATAGGCTTCCAGCCCCATGAATTGGACATGTTTTGTCTCGCATAGGCCATTTCTAGCCTCACTTAGGTCAAATCCAGCATCTGCTAGCACATCGGACAGAAGAACACCTTCCCACGATGCGTTTGAAATGGCACCTGCTTGCCACGGTAGCCCATTTGTTTTTCGCCCCGAGTCTTCATTCATATGACTTCGGCGATTTCCGGAGCACTGTAGTACTGCGGTGACTTTCCGACTAGGGAATTTTGTTTTCAAGTCTTGGAGTGTATACTCCTGGATGGTGCCGTCCAGAAGTTCTACAGTCAAGCGATAATTATCCGACTCGGTTGCTTGAATATTGGGCACCCACATGTGGTTGCGAACATAAAAAAGTTCGTTCGGAGTTAGAAACTGCGCGGTGAGTGCCTCACTAGGCGTCTCTGCATTCCTCGGCTTGGCTGTGCGTGTTATGAGGGAAGGATGTCGTTCTGGCTCGTTTTGGAAGGGGTCCTCGATCTGGTCTTGGGCAGGCTTTCCACCAATTAGATCTTCTTGATCAACATATCCGATTAGGTATTGCGACAGAATTTCGTAGACGTATGGGTTTTTATGGATTGTAAAAATGTCCCAGTACGGGTCAATAGAGCCCCCAGCAGCTCGAAGGATAATTTGGCCTCCAGGATGTGCTGGTATCCATTCAGTGATGTCGTATACCTTGTCGCCGTGGATGACCCACGGATTGTCAGAGTCAGCGCCGTGTTTACGTATCTCATCCAAACGAAACTGAGGAAGAGTTGGATCCCGGCCGTCGGCGGCACTGATCTGAGAAAGCCCCGATTGAGGGCTGGATTGTGAGGATGTGACTGGGGTGGAGCTCGCATAATGAGCATAAAATGTTGTGCGGGAAGCAGGATGCAGGTAAAGTGCGAGGGAAAGCAAGCCAGCTCCGGCTATGAGAGCCGCGATGTGAGAACGGGGCCGGACCGAATGCTGTACGCGGGGGATCGACCAGCCCTTACTAGAACCATTTCCCGCGCTGTTCGTTGAACATCTAAGATCACGTCGAGTAATGATCGTCGACGCGACCTCCGAGGTTGCTCGTAGCTGAGGTGTCCGGAGGCTGAAGAGTCGTTGAGCGACAGAGCAAGCTTGACGAGAGTTCATGGCGGGATATTACCGGGGCAGTATCGACCGTGAGTTAGTCAGTCGAGAATTACTCTGTTCAGAACTGAGAGTAAGCTGTAGCGTCTCAGACGCTGCATATGAGCGGTTCCAGGCTCGGAGTAGGATAAGTCTGAACGACTTGCTTGCAGGCGGTTTAGCATCGAGATGTTGTTCTGGGATTGAAGCACAATGAAAATTTTTGGACACGGAGCGCCTTCCGAAAGTAGACGGGTGGGTGTTGTATGCAGGTTGTTGTGGCGGGGCACCGAGTCGTTGCTTGGTGCTTTGTTGGGATAAAAACGGGTTAAAAACGGGTTAAAAACGGGTTAAAAACGGGTTAAAAACGGTTTGTCGCTTGGTTCCTGGTTCCGGTGCGCACCAGGCATCTGCAGAAGAGCAATTGAGTCTTGATTGAGACGAAAAAGAAGGTGTGGTCGGTCACCCGACGATACCAGAAACGGACACGGAAGACATCGTACGATGCGATGCTTTGTATGTATGTTGTTACTGAGGGATCGGCGTACCCCTTCCCTGTGAGGCCGACCCTGGATTTTAGTCGGGCGGTCAGCTGGGTCAGGCGCTGGCACCCTTGCCATTTCACGTCAAAGGAAGGCACGGGTGACTTCTTGATGTTGCTGTAATCCGTACGGACAAATAGTTACGGAGTACTGCGACATTGTACCAACATGTGTACGAAGCAATCGCGACTGCGCGCTATGACAGCCCACTATCAATTACATTCCGGTCTACCGGTATTTGCGCCGAATAGTACTCCAGAAGGACTATTTTCAACAACATGGCTTGCTGGCATGCCGTGAATTCAACGCCAATCATGGCGGCACAATGAAGTGATCAACTTGAACCCTTTCAAAGAAACTGATGTGACCGAATCCCACCCAATACTGGGCAAGTCGGTTGGGTCCGATGAGCAAGAGTTGACTCTCGATGTACTTGTCTGTAGAAGGGCGTGAGCCAACATCGTTAGTTCCGTAGGTTCAGAAACGAAACAAAATCTGTCCAGCAACGGCAATTTGAGTTCGCACATACCTTGCACGAAGCCCGTGGCAGCAATGTGTCCCTTGCTCTTCACTACCCTTGCTCCTGCAAAGGGAAGACCTGAGGCTACCCCAATATAGCCGTCTGGGCCAAGGTCATCAGCTACAAATGTATACTCTCCCCGGGGAACATTGGGATCCCCAGTCAATTTTATAGCCTCAAGGCGGCCACGATACATATAAGTTTCTCTTCGGCGCTTTCCCCAAGCCTTGTCCGTCTCATCTATCTCTCGTACTAAACCGAGCTCTGCATCTGTCACAGGAGGACCATCTGGCTGGTTAATGAGTAAGAATTCACATCCGTGTCCGCTGTAATCGCCGACCCAAATACCTCGCCATGGCTTGGTTTCTGTTGGCGTATAGAGTACTGGATCCAATGTCGAATACGTGATGACTTCCTCACCAGTGTGGATACCGCCGGCGCCGGCGAAATGTATAGCGGTGCCGTTGACCACATCGCTTACCCCGTTAAAAACTTGTGCCATCCCGGCAAATCTTCCCGTCTGGCCACCCATCAGACTCGGATGCGATGGCGTCCCAGGCATTTGCATCCATTGCCGAATTCGGAAGATCTGGTCGGAAACTTCACCTCTGGACCGGGGGGGATCATCCGGTGAAAGGTTTGCTACAGCTTGACCAGATCTCGCACCAGATACGCGATGGCCGGCCGGTACAGTCGGTGGAGGCCAAACATAGTCATAAGGGTAGCCAAGACTAAGCTTCGCATCCGCTGCTTCGGGGTCCATGGGGCGTGTGAGCAGAAAGTTGCTGAACATGAGATCTTTGCGATCTCCAAGCATCATCGGTATTTCGGCAGCGAAGCCATGAGCGCCGGTTTTTGTGGCATGACATCGAACCTCCTGCCTGTCTCGGAGGTTGAGTTGCAGGACAGGTTTGTCCAAGTGCAGCTTGACCTGCGGCTCGAACCCGTGAACAGTAACATTACTGTCCGCTGACCATTGCTCAACTGTTTTTTTCTTGCTTACTGCCAATAATTGGTAGCCTTCAATGCAACCTCGCCGTGGGTCAAACCGTACGATAATCAGCTTACCCATCAGATCCCTGTCACAGTACCAGATCTTGTACTTGGGCAGAAACCAAATTGGGTCATGCACCATGTAGAGCTCCCGAAAACTCTTACAGGGTCCAGGGCTGGATAAAACCAAGCCAGGTACATTTTGCTGTACGCAACGGAGCCAATGAAAATCACACCCAGCTTGAATGTGAAGCTTACGGCAAGTTGCGGAGACGGAACACAATTCTGTTGCAGATAAGTGCATCAGAATTGCGTCAACCAATTCCCGTGGCAGGTTGAGTAATGGGCATCTATCTGCTTGCCACATTGCCCTTTCTATCAGGCTATGATTACGGGCGTATCATCCTGGCATGATGCATAGGTTACTAAAAGAAGAAAATGTTAGATCAATTTGTCATGGAAACAGCAAAGCAAAGCAGATCGGATTTCATAAAAAAAAATCGAGTACTAATCGCTAGGAGAATCAGGAAGCAGCCGATAATACGAAGGTGTAGGTAAAATCCGGTACCACCATGAGCTCACTCATAAGCAATGGGCTGAACGACGACGAAGATGCTACTGAAAAGTCAGCCACATACCTGATCTTCCAAGGCCGGCATTGTAATTTCTAATCTCAGGACTGTTGAGGTCGATCATGCTGCTATGCTGGCTGTGAAAGGCCAGATGTAAACGTATGCCCTCAATCAGGCTCAAGTTGGTTTCGTCTTCTGCGTCGATACGACCGTAATTTGAGGGCGATGCAGTGGCCAATGTCGGCACTACAGGCAACAGATCAAGCGGTTCTTTTCCGGATGTGCTTGAAAATCCTCGTAAAGAGGTGGATGAAGATGCCTGACGTTTGGAAGCCCGCAGGTTGGAGAGAGGAGTTGGCGAAGTCAGCGACACGGAATGACGACTATGGAAAGTGTCAAAAAGTAAACAAAAATTGTCTACTGTCGTGCGGCTCTAGAGGGGAGGGCGACGTTTTTGAGCTGTTCAGAAAGCAGTGACAGGACCAGTGTTAGTCCAAGGATGAAGTCAGACGGGTCTGAACGGACGCTCTCTGTGCATTCAATAATCAGGGGATGTTGGCCAACCTGGCGCGGTGGCAAGAACTGAAGCACCAGACCACGATCATCCGAGCTCGGAAGTACAGGAACAAGTTGTTACACGGAACACTGCGGGTCAGCCACGTACAAGTACTCTCCCCATCACAATGAGTACGCAAACATGCACATCATCATGCGTTAGCAACTAAACCCAAAATAGAAAAGGTGCTTCAACAAATATTTTTGTATAGTGATACAATTCTTTTTTTCCATACATTATAGAGCAAGGGATGTGCAGAGAGGATGTGCAGAGAGGATGTGCCTATTGTGATGCTCATCATAATAAAGTATTCTATTAATAATGACTCCTTCGCTTCCGTAAGGCTAAAATTGCGTACTTTGCTACTACTGACAAGGGTGTTCATCCACCAAAACTGTCAAGGCGCTTTCGGAACATGCTCCGTACAGTGGGGTGTACATACATACAATGGGGTGTACACCCACTGTAGCTGGGTAAACTGCTAGCTAGGATTTATGTAGTGCCGAAAGGCCTTAAATCTCTAACCCCCTTATTAATATTAATGCAATGCTGGACTTTAACATCTCCAAATCCCCAGAATTCCGACCCCATAGCTGGCTTACTGCTGCTTATCTCCTTGGACTCCGTTTACCTTATAGGTTAGTGAGGCCCCCACAGGCCCCCTGCTATAAGGCTAGTGACTGTGTAAGTACGTGAAAGTGTAGTGTAGTAATTTATATAGGGAAAATTAGTAGTATATTTATTATTAGCCTATTTATATATTAGCAAATATACCTCCAATCTACTTCTATCTAATCAGATATAGACCCTAGTTGACGTGACTCCACAAGGTAGACGGAGTCCAAGGAGATACTGCAGGATGTAGTCTAGTCCGCCAAGGCAGCAACCCTGATGGTTGTGGGTGCTGCATGTTTACGCAACTCGGCTTGTTGTTTCCTTCTGTTACTATTTAGTTGCTCTTCACTCTTCGTCACCATTTAGCCAAGAGTAATACTCGCGTTGCATTTTCCACATGCTCGGTCTATGTTGACGCTCCGCCTTCCTATTCTGGTCCCGTTCATCTATGATAAAGTTCCGTAACTTCCGTTACACTGCGACGTTGGTGATATTCCACAAAATCGCTTGTCAGTCCTGCGGTCTCGGTAAGACGACCACACATGTATGCCAATTCCTCCCCAGCCGACCTCTCTCTTCGTCTTCATACTCTCCCATTGGGTCGTTCACCCCCTTTCCTGCCCTTTCCTGCATTTGAAGAACCACACAACATGGTTTATTGGAAGCCCACGGATCTCTATCCCGGCAGCGCGGGAAAGCGACGATCTCTGAGCTGCTTGATCCCGGTGTGGTGCAGAAGGTCTCCTCCCAAGAAAAGCTTTGGCATATGAATTGATTTTTGTCGTGTGGCCATAAGCCTCTAATTTGTTGCGGCAAAAGGTCGACGACCATCGTGACGAACAGGAACGAAGGCATAGCGGACCTCACGTAACAAGTATTGAGCAACTTTGGACTCAGTCATACTCCCACCAGTCTACCGTCTCTACGGAGTAGTTATGGCGTCATTGTTCCCCTTCATCTCGGGACTCTTACCGGCAAATGATTAACCCCTCCACACATATTACAAGGGCCAAGGATATCGAGTCCGAACTTCCGACTGTAGATGAGGCTATGACTGTGGGACCTGTAATTATGCAAAATATCTACGCGATTAAGAGAAGCTCTTCCCCTTCATCACGGGACTCTTACCGGTAAATGATTAACCCCTACATATATGTTACAAGGGCTAAGGATATCAAGTCCGAACTTCCGACCGCAGGTGAGGCTGTGACTATGGGACCTGCAATTATGCAAAATATCTACGCGATTGAGAGAAGCTCTTCCCCTTCATCACGGGACTCTTACCGGTAAATGATTAACCCCTACATATATGTTACAAGGGCTAAGGATATCTTGGCCCGGGCACACAGTACATAAATCTCGGCTCTAATAAAGTTCGTCTCGTATGTATCTAGGGTGGAGCCTCTAAACTCTAATTAGGTAGGCGGTGAAAAATCACTGCATATGCTAAAGACCACAGTGTATTAGTGCGAATTCACCTTAATTAGTTAATCGGTCGGTTAGTCAGTCAGTCAGTCAGTCAGTTAGTTAGTTAGTTAGTTATAGGGGCTATATGTAATACATGCGCTATGCAGTAATATAGTGGTATAATCTTGCATATGCTAGGCATGTGCCACGCATATGCCCTATATTTATACAGTATATTAGCATATGCTATTCTGCTTGTCAAAGGCTCCATCCTGGATACGAGACGAACTTTTTTAGAGCCGAGATTTACTGCAACCCCCGAACTTCTGAGTGGGGCCTATAATTGTGCAAGATGTCTACACGAATCAGATAGAATCAGATAAGCACTTTTGTGGTCAACGGCTTCTTTGATACGTTTTTTTGGGGCAACGTTCGCGAGCAGTCATGACTATTCGGCCACGGTCTGAGACGCCAGTCCAGCATAATAGTAAGCAAGGTCTGTGTGCATCATCATTGTTCCCGTCCAGTTTGGTCATGGCTCTTTTGGAGCACGAGTGTAAATTTGTGCGGCATATCGTCGACGAATTATGTTCATTGTTCTTTGCACCTGCATTTCACGAACTTTTGGCATGTCGTACGTATTGTCCTGGATCCTAAGTCAGTATTGGCACATGCCATTTTCTATGTCGTATCCGGGAACGGTACCCTCATTGTAAATGAAGGATTCGAGGCAGAGCTGCGAAAGCTTGATATCGGCGCCGGGGATTTCGCATTTGTTCCCGCATGGACGGAGCATCAGGTCCTCAACACACAAGATGTAGACTTGGTTTGTGTTGTAATTCACGGAGGGCCACAGCCGGTGGGAGCCACGCTTGTAGACTGGGGTGGATGTGAAGATACGACAGGCACATAAATAGACATCGTATATTTTTGCCATGTCCGGTGCGTTGCGTGCTATAAACAATTCTCTTTTCTGTTTTTTCCACTTCGTGCGTCTCTATCCATTGCCAACACCAAGTCAACCATACGAATGAATGAGTTGCACTACCCAATCTCGCGCATACTTGCAGTCGAATACTTGAGCATGATCTAGAAGCGGAAAAATCACGACATCAACCTCGTCCGAGGGCACCTCGCTGTATTCTTTGGGGTGGCCAATGGCGTCACCACCAGTAATGATTCGCGGCTTGGACGTCAAATAGTTTGTAACTGATGCAGTGTCGACAATCAAATCCCTTCCAGATAAGCTAACAGCTACTTTTCGCCTGCCTAATTGGGCTCTTTCAGCTCCCGATTGCAGAGGATCCGAAAACAAGTCTTCCCGCCATAGAATATTGTCGCGCCAGAAAAAGCGGCGACCAAGACTGTAGGCGACACCAGGATCAGTGCTGGCGAAGTACCAAAGCTGCCACTCGTTAGCCATCTTGGGTGGCCTTCGAGTGAAGTTGTAAGCCACATCAGGCAAATGAAGGAGAATGGTGATCGGGTCGATAAGAACAACCGCGGCTATACGTTGTTGAAGAACGGGCGAATGCAACATGTGCGTGGTCGGAACAGACCCATAGGAATGCGAAACAAGTTTAAAAGTCTCCCATCCGTGGTGACGATCTAATATGCCGATGATCATTCGCAGAAGCTCGTGCTTCCGCGGCAGTGGGTGAGTGAGTCGAAAGGAGATCGGGAGCACCTCTGGCACGATTAATCCCACGTCACCCGATCTGGCTGAGTGGCCTAATTGTGTGAGAAAACGCACATAAGTCCACAATCCAACCCCGATACCATGCCAGAAAACAATTGGCCGTGAATTCGGACAAGTGTGAGGCTTAAACCAGTACCCCAGTTCCGGCTCAGGTGAGCGACATTTGGCGAACAATTCTTGTGGTCGGGGTGGAAAAGTTGCCCATGACATCTCAGATGAACGAGCATAATAACAGAATCCGTACCAGGAAAGAGCGGCATGTGTAGCCATATCGATCAGACATATGATAAAATACCACAGAAGGCACCTATACACAGAGGGGACCTCGTCAAATGTCAAACGAAGGCATTTTGCGGCACCTCTTCCCTCCCCTAGCGGATGGCCAAGCTGCTTCTCAGTCAAAGTAATGTATTCCTCGAGTTCATTCAACATGTCTTCATCGATCAGTCCAGGACTTTGACTCTGCATGTCAGTATCGAAGAAAGCCCACAAGAAAAATTCTTGGAGGTTATCATGCCGGATATCTTCCATACGGGCACCCAGAAACCACCACCTCAGATATTCCTGAGGATGAGGGGCATTGGTAATGCATTTTTCGAACAAGGCTTTCCGGTCTGCTGGGGAAATAGGAACAGGATGAATCGCTGCTCGACGTAGCCTCTGTTTGTGGGGAGCGTAAATGAGAGTGAAGAAGAAGAGCTCGGCCAAGAGCAAACCCGACAACACTATTCTGAGCCTCCGAAGTAAGCTAGAGTCGGTTTGAATGAGAAAAGTAGAGGCAAGCAAAGCGATATAGAGAACAGGCATGTAGCGAAAAACGAGGATCGAGAGACGGATGAACATCAGTTCGCTCACGGATGTTCCAATCATTTTTCGGTGCTTCGTATTGTTTCGCTGACACTCTGAGACACTAGTAACAGGTCGAGATCACTATGAATGCAACGTCCAATGCCCACTATCGCATTGCTGAAGATCCACCTGGGCAGATAATATGAAGGTTGTCAATTTCTAATCACGGAGCGTCTCTAGGCTGGTGAATGCTTGCTGCGCGCCCGCGAGATTTGGAACCAAGTTCGACTTCACTGAAATTTATTCACAGAATTACACTCTGTAGATTTTGTAGGATGGGACTGGATGGGCGTTTTTATCAGAATTTTGCTGAAAATCAGAGGTTGTTGGAACGGAAGTTGTTGAATTGAATGCGAGACATAGCCCTGTTACAAGCATAAAACCAAGACATGCCACTAAGCCTTCCTCTGTCTGGTCTGTTCTCCTATGTTTTACTCATTTTCGCAATAGCCTTCTTTTTTTGTGGAGGATATGGAGATGTTCCTAGGCATGTGGCGATAATGACAATGATTGATCCAAATTCGCTATTACGATGGCTTTCGCGGTTCATAGTCATGAAGAATCGTGGTGCTCTGCGGTACTCTGCTAGCCGCAGCAGTTGAGCAATGGCTGTTACACGAAAAAAAAAGGCGCAGTCGACTGACTAATTGACGTTTATTACCC
>JFGX01000242.1:0-41538 GCA_000729855.1 Epichloe aotearoae | reverse complement strand
ATATTACCTTTAGATAAATAGAATAGTAAAAAGGAAAAACTAGATAGTAATAATTATAATATAATACTACATAGTAACTAACCTAGATATAATATAAATATTACTATTACTAGCGCTATAATATTAGCTAAATAACACTATAGTAGTAAGTATAGGGTAAGCTCCTAATAAACTATTATATAGTTTTTACCTATTAAGTATTATTAATTTACTTTCCCTAAATAATATAACTAACACTAGAGCTAGTGTAAATAATATTATAGTATTATAGAAGCTATACTAGTATAAGGCCTAACTAGTAATTATAATAGTAGCTATGCTTACTAAAATTTAGTATAATAACTATTATAAACTAGTTAATATTAATAAAGGAAATATAGTATATTTATAACTATATAAGGGGTATAAATTACCTAGTAAACCTAAGAAAAAATAGTTACTATAGAAGGTAAGGCTATATAAAGTATTAGAAAAAGTAAACCCTCTATTATATTAGTTAGATTTTCCCCTAAATTTATAAGTCTATCTAGTAGTATTATTAGTATAGATATAGAAGCTAGTATAAGGGAAAGACCTGTTTAAAAGGGAAGAACTAGCCTTACTACTAATTATATTTAATAATTTAAAGAAAGCGGATTATTAGGAAATTAAAAGAATCTATAATTATTATATTAAGATCCTTAAGTAAACTAAAACTATAAAAGTAAAATTTCTTATTAGATAGAAAGGCTATATTACTAAAGATAACTAATAGATAGTAAAGAATAAAATAAGAATAAATATATCTAAGATAGTAAAAGATTACCTTAAGAAGAATCTAATTAATTAGGTAAAGGAGTATATAAAGAAAGGCCTTAAACCCCCTATAGAATAATAATAGTAAGAGCAGAGGCGTAATAATAAGAAGGTGAATTCATCGGGTTAGTACGAAACCGTCAGACCCTCTCACACATATTATTTATCGCGCCCACTAAGGTCAAATTCGGCACCTGCGCATGCGATTTTATTTAGACCTCACATTTCGCTCTATAGCTAGGATAGTTAAATCTAATAACATAAGTAATAAAGTGTTTCACTAGCTATATAACGCGAAGTAGTATTACCTATAAGAGATAAGGAAGTGTAATAATTATAAGAAGTACTATATAAAATTTAATAACCTTACTTTAGAAGTTAAATATATAGCTTACTTATTTTATACTAATCTATATTATTACCTAAGTATAAGACTAGACCTTATTATATTTAATAATAAGTTAGATATAAGTAACTAAATAATTTATAAGTAAATACTAGTAGTATATCTATATATTTAGGTGCTAGCCTTAATATAATAAAATTAATTAATAAGGAGTATTACTTTTACTAATATAGTATAGTAATAAGCTAGTACTAATAAGAAAAAAGCTAAATATAAGGAGTAAGGTAATAACCTCTTAATTAAATTAAGTATAGTAAGCTATCTTAAAGGCTAGAAGCTTTCTAAATATTATTTATACCTAGTATTAGAGTAAGATCTATTACTAAGATATATAAATCTAATATAGCGGATTATATATTTATAATAAGAATAGTATAAAGGAGAATTAAGAATAATATAAGATAAATTAGATACACTATTATAGTAGGCTATAAAGGGTAGTAAAGATATTAATATAGCTACTATAGTTATTAAGAAAATAGTTAAAACTAAGGTAAAAGCTAAAAAAGATAGTAGTAAAGGTAAAGGTAGTAAAGGTAATAATATTAATAATAAACTAGAAAAATTATAGAATCTAAAAGTAAAAAGCTAGAAATATAACTAAGTAATATAATAATTAATATAGGAAAATATTAAAAGGGCTAAAAGATAAAAGTAGCTATAAGAAAAGGAAGTAGTCTAAGGAAATAATAAATCTAGTAATACACTAGGTAAAGAGAATAGTAGTAAAAAGAAGACTAAGAATTAAGATAATAATAAAAGTAGTAATATAATAAATAAAGAAGATAATAGTATAGTAAGATTTAATCTTACCTAAGTAAGTAATAAATCCCCTAAACTAGAATTTAAACCTAAGAGTAATAAAAAGACTAAACTTATAGAAACTAAATTTAAAGAAAAAGGTTTTAAAAGTAAAGATAAGGATAAATTTAATAATATACTAGCTAAATACCTTATTAGGCTATTATAGGTGTATAAATAGATTATAGAGCTTGATTTTAAGCTATTATTTATTAGATTTAGAAAACCTAGTTCTAGAATAGATGCCTTAAAGCTAACACTAAAGATTAGGGCAGTGGTATATAAAAGGGTAATAGAAGAATTTAACACTAAATATAAAGGGAAAAGCATTAAGGGGATTAATTTTAGTAGATTTAAACACACTATATTAGGTTATAAGGCTAAAAGGTAGGATATTTAATATATAATATAGGCCTATATATATAAATTTACGCTTAATAGTGCTATAATAGTATTAGATAGTCTAGAGGTAGATTTAAAGGATATATATTTTATATTATAGTAAAATATAGTTATCTAAATTTTTACTATATTTAAGGAGTAAAAAGCTATATTAAGTATAAGATAAGTAGCTATAAGGTAAGTAAGGAAACCTATAAACTATATCCTAGTAAATCTAATAAAATATAAAGTAATAAGATAAGTAAAAAATTAGGTAAAAATAGTAGCTATAGCCTTTTATAATAGTGTAATAGTTAAGTATAGTTATTAAATAGCTATATATAATAGTATAGTATCCTTACTACTAAGAGCTAATCTATTAGCCCTCTAATTTATAGATAAATATAGTGTAGTAAATAGCATAATCACAGGGGGACTAACTAGTATTAGGTAAGCTAATTTACTTTATATTAATATAGAGAGAGCACTAGCGTAAAAATTAGTTAAATTTTAATAGAATAAAGAATAAAATAAATAAAATAAATAAAGTAAAATTAATAACCTAGTAAACTAAATTAACTAAGTAAAAAAATAAGCTAATAAAATTAAAATAAAACTCTTAGAGGTAAAAAGAGTAGTAAAAGAAGTATATAAAAGTACCTAAGAAATAAAAGATAAGATAGCTAACCTAATAGAATTAATAAAAGAGGAAGTAAAATCTATAAAAAAGAAGTTTATATAAGTAGTATAAATATTAAAGAATTAGAAAGAGAGAATCCTATAAATTAATTTAGGTAAAATATTAGTAGATTTTAATAAATAACTTAATACTTTAAAATAAGATATAATTAATAAAAAGGAGTATAAGAAGAAGATAGTAAAATTAGTATTTATAATAGTAAAAATATAAGAAATAATTAATATTTAGATAGTAACTATTAATAAGCTATTACTAGAGTAAAAGGGGATTAGAGAAGATATAAAGAGAATAAAATTAACTCTAATAAAGGTAATTCTAGTGTCTCTAAACCTAGGAGAAACTAGTATATAGTAAGGTAAATTAGGCTAGTAAATACTAAGGTTAGGTAGTATATAACTATAAATAGAAATAGTTACACTAGAAATAATAAATAAAAGAACTAACCTAACTAATAAGTAATAATAAACTAAGACCCTTATGCTAAAAATGCTAAGTAAAAGGCTAAAGTTAACTAAAAGGCTAGGATTAAAGCTAAGAGGGACTTAAGTAGTTTTATAATAGCTAATACTAAAAATACTAATACTATAGTAATTAACTAGGATATTACTAATAATATTAGGAAAATAAATAGAGATAGTAATAGAATAGATAGAAATAGCATTACTAGTAACTAGTAAGGTAGTGGAGAAAAGAATAGAAAAAGAAGATAAATTTACTAGGTTATTAGATTAAAATAAAGAATTTAAATAAGGATTAGAATAGTATTAGAAAGGGTAGTTAGAGAATAGAATATAATAGGTAAGGAAAGGAAATAGGTAAAACTAGTAAGGAAGGACTATAAAATATAGTAAAAGGAGTAATTAGCTCTAAGAATAGGAATTTATTATTTAATATAATAATTTAATTAATACTATTAGAGAATATATATTACTAGAAAACTATTATAAATTTTAAGTAATTTTATAGTAAAGGTAATTATAAATTTAGTAATAGGTATACTAAACCTATTTTTCTTTTATTTAATTTTAATAAAGGGGAATATTTTTAGGTTATTTAGGATAGGGAGGTTAAATCTAGCTATAGCTTTATTAGTTATAACTAGGATAGTTATCTTTTAAGGCATGCCTAGCACTTATTATATAGTAAAATAAGCTTAGTTATAAGGGATATTTATAGGGCTAGATTTAGCACTCTAGTTAGAGGAATTAACTTACTTCTAATATCATATATTATACCTAATAGTAGCTTTTACAAGTGAAATTAGTATAACTTACGACTAGTTAAATCCGTCGGCCCCTCTAACGGATTTGACCCTACATCGTGCAGAGCCAGCACGTAACAGCCTTCTATTAAAGTAAAATAAGTAGGAAGTATAGTAAGATATAAATAAGTTATAGGTAATAAGGTATAAAGTTACTATAGAAAAGGCCTAGCCTTATTAGCTACTATTACACTCTAATTAAAATAACCTTAGACTACTTACTAAATTATAAAAGAAAATATCCCTATAAGGAAGGGAGGGATAGGGGAAACCCCTCTATAGTAGCCCCTATATATATTAAAACCAAACCTTTATAAATAAGATACTTAGCCTTATTCTTATCCTTTATAATTACCTTCTATATTACTAGGAAAAAGCGGTGTTTTACTATGCCCTAGGGCATAAACCCTAGGTTATAAGACTATAAATATAAAGTTATCTTTACCTTCTAGGTAGTAATAAGATTATAATAATTTAGCTATAGAAAGGTTAGTAAATAGGTAGTAAAATAGAATAAAATACTTACTATCCCTAGGATAGGACCTAGGAATATTATAACTAGAAGTTACTACTAAGATATAATATATTAGTTATATAAAACTAATATAGCTTACCCTAAAATATAAGTAAAAGGCTAGTAAATATATAAGAAAAAGACAGACCTAGTAAACCTTAGTAGCCCTAGTTAACCTAAATATAATATAGTGTGCTATATTAGTATAGTTAAACCTAAGAATTAAGTTTAAGTAATATTTAGTAAAATAGAAGTAAGTTATTTCTAAAAATATATAGTCCTTAGGATTATCCTTATTCTTATTACTAAGAGTGTCTATAAGTCCTTAGACCTAATTTAGGATAGCTAAAAGATTAAGAAAATTACCCTTTATTATAGGTATTACCTAGGGAAATATTAGTAATAAGGAACTAGAAGACTTAGAAAAAATAGTGTACTTACTATATTATATATATTACTATACTTTATACACTAGAGATAGTACTTTAAGTATTTTCCTTTAATAATAGTAAATATCTTATAAGGAAAATAGTAGTTAATTTATAGGAGTTTAGGCTTAGATAAAGAGCTTTTCTTAAAGTCTATATACCTAGTGTGTAAATAGTGTATATAATTATACTCCTTTAAGTAAATAATCTTAGTATCTATAATAAGGGTATAGTAATTAATAAGGGAAAAGTTATAGTAACTAAAGGTATAATAATATTTTAAGAAAGGTTTACTATATTTATAGAAAGGAAGTATATATAATATAATAGGGAACTAGAAATAAATTTATACTTAAGCGCTACCTATTATTTATTATTATTTTAATATAGCTACTAGTTAGTAAATAGTTATATAATAGCTAGTAAAAGCTATTTAGAAGCCTAGCTAAAAGTAAGGGGGTAATTATAAGGCCTACTTATAACACTAGTACACTACCTAACAGGCGCACCCTATCCTAGGGCTAGATCCACGTAACACTAGCAAGCCACTAGCTATAAGCTAGCGACTTGCACGTATAACACACTAAGACCTAGCAAGCTTTAGTTAATATATAAGTGCCCCTATACCTCTTGCCTAGCTATCTATTGTTCTCACACTACTACTAGTAAGGGAGGCTCTCTTTACTAATAAGTACCTCTAGGCTCTCTAGGACTAGGCTATTATATTAGATCCTATATATAGTATCTAACTAAGGGCTATTTAGGAAGGTACTTAGAGGTTTCCCCTAGGGGTAATAATAAGAGAGTAGGTAGTAGATTACTCTATAAGTACCTATAAAGCGCTTTAATTTTAAGGGTATATATAGGTTTTAGCTTAGGAGCCCCTTATAATAACCCTTATATAATAGTACTATAACTTACTAGTAGTAGGATACCTAGGCTATAACACTATATTCTAGATATTATAGTAATAGTTTTATTAGAATAGGATATTATAGGATATTACTAGGTTTATTTATAATTACTACTATATTAGTAGTTATAGGAGCTACTAATAGCGCTAGGGCTTACTAAAGCCCTTACTAATTCCTAACTAGTTCTAGTTATAGATCTTTATTAACTTTATAATAAACTTACTAGTATTATCTTTAAAGAGGCTATAGTATCTTATAGTAATTATAAATAGACTCTCTAAGTTTATATAGTTAGAGGCTATAACCTCTATTAGGGCTAAGGAGTATATAGAATAATTTAAGATAGTCTAGTAAAGATTTAGAGGATTTCCTTAGTTTATTATTATAGATTAAGAATTAGACTAGTTAGGGAAGTTCTAGATAATATTATACTCCTTAGTAAGGATTAATTAGTTACTTTCTATATTACACTACCCCTAGACTAATAGTAGTATAGAATAGGTAAACTAGGAAGTATAGGTAATTCTATATATAATAATCTCCTTCTTATAGTATAACTAGCCTAAATACCTTACTACTTACTAACTTATAATAAATAATAGGATCTCTTTAGTTACTAGAGTAAGCCTAAATAAATTACTCTATAGTTATAACCTAAAGCCTATCTAGTCCTAGCCTAACTATTTTACCTTTATAACTATACTAAAGAATAAAGCTATTTAATTCCTAAGTTACCTCTAAGAGAGTACTCTCTTAGCTTAGGCTATAATAGCTTATATATAGTAATAGTAATAGGATACTATATTAGTATTAAGATACCTAGTAAAATATTTTTAGGTTAGAGATAAAGTATAGTTATTACTTAAAAATATTAAGATAAACTATTCTTTAAGGAAACTTAACTAGGTAGCTACTAAGTATATAGTTATAGAAGTACTATCTTTACTTATAGTCTAGTTAGATATACTAAAGGGTATTTATCTAGTTTTTTATATTAACCTTATTAAAAGGGTAGTAAAGGACTTACTTTTAAGTTAAAAACTATAAGACTTATACCTAGGTCTAGAATAGGTCCTAGTAAAGGATAATAATAAACTTATTAAGGAATATTAGGTAAAATAAATCCTAGTAGCTTAGAATATACTAGGATAAAAAGGAAGATAAAATATCTTAGTTAAGTAAGTAAGGTACTTATAACTAATATAGGAACTATTAGAGAGTATAGATAAGATAAAAGCCCTTAATAAATTTAAGGTAAAATAAGGTAATATATAAGTTAATAATAGACTAAATTAATTTTAGGAAACTTATTTACCTAGAGACTTCTACTATTGCCTAAGGTATAAATATACTACTACTTACTATTACTTAGGTATTACTACTATTTACTATATTATAGTTATTACTTAGTTCTCTAGAGAAACTTAGATTAATAGGTATCTCCTTTACTTAGGGGCTAGTTAATACTAACCTATATATAGGAGGTATATAGGTTAATATATATAGTAGTTAAAGCTATTTACCTTAGGTACTACCTAGGTTCTAAATAGTATAATTAAGAGATATAAAATAAGTATATATAGGAGGGGCACTAGCTAGAGATATACTTAGAGAGCTATAAAGAGAGGGGCTACTAGTCCTAGCTAGGAGCTAGCTAGCTCTAGAGAAGTAAGAGGTATATTTATAAGTAAGACTTACTTTAGAAGTAAGTTAGGAGTATTATTAATAATAATAAAAAGGTAAGTTATTACTTACTTTAATATATTAAAGATAGCACTAATTATTACTATAGTAGTAAGGAGAAAGTATATAAAAAAAGGCTATAAACTACTTATAGAATTCCTTATATATAGTAGTTAAGCTACTAACTACTTACTAATTTTACTAGAATAAAATACTAATAACCTACTATATAGAATTCCCTATACTATAGCTAGCTAAGGGACTAGTGCTAATATATAGAGTAATATTAAGGCTAGTTATATTTATAATAGGTAAGTTTATAGATAAGGAGGGCCTAAAGGCTAAATAAACTAATACTAGATTAAATTAAGCCTAGTTTAGTAAAGTAGTTTACTAGCTTATAAGGTAGTAAAACCTCTAGGATAGAATAAGTATTTTCTTCTTAGTATCTAAGGTCTTTAGAACACTAGGGATAATAATATAAGTACCTATAGTAATTTTAGCTTTAAGGTCCTTAAGGGTATATTAAAGTTAGGGATTAGTAAAAAGAAGCCTAGTTAACTAAATATAGGTAATATAATTTTACTAATAAGAAGGATAGGACTCCTTACTTTTAGGGGGGTAATAGTTTAAAACACTAGTAGTAAGGGATTATTTAATATATAGCCTATATAGGCACTAAACTAATATAGGAGTAGTATACTACTTATTATTAAAGTCCCCTTTTATAAGGAACTTACTAATAGAATAGGCTAGGGGTATTATAGGCCTAGGTAAGGGAGTAAAAGGAATAAGTAGATTATAAGGTATATCTAATAAGTAAATAATTAGTAATAGAATAGAATTAATATAATAAATTAAGAAGGTATAATAGGATTATAATATTTAGAGAATATATTATATAAGGGAAGGTAAAGCTATATAAGGGAAATAAGTAAGATATTTATATAGGGGATTTATACCTATATTAGGTAAGTTATAGATAGGTAGGGGTAGGGTAGTTATTATTATAATAAATAGAGGCTAGTAGGGTAAATATATTATATGCACTACTAAATAATAGGTAGGGGCGGGGCTAATATTATTATAATAATAAAGAGAGGCTAGGTAGAATGTATATTATAGACTTATAAAAATAAGGGGGATTAGCTAGGATATATTATATACATTACTAAATAATAGGTAAGGGGCGGGGCTAATATGTTATAATAATAAGGAAGGGTAGGTAGAAAATAGGTAGGAAACCTATTAGGAGGAATAGGGGGGAGATCTATAGTTAATAGGTAAGTAAGGGCATATATAAAGGGCTTAGGCTTTACCTAAGTATAAGCTATACTATATATAAGGGGGAGACTAATAGGGGTAGCTAGGGTATAAAAAGGGGGCTAACATAAGGCGGCTAGGGGGTATAAGGGGTATTACTGTAATGAACTGGCCTTATGGCTACTGCATATAAGCGTTTAGAGTAAGAATATTATTCTTATAGAAGAAGAAGCAAACTAAACTAGTGGTTATACAAGGCCTAGATTTATAGTAGGTTATGCCGGTCTATACGAGGCTTGCGTATAGCCCTAACCTAGCTATGCATAACCTATATACTTTCTAGAGCTAGTCTTAACCTAGACTTAACCTAAGCTTATAGCTTAAGTCTATAATATACCCCTATACTTACCTCTCCCTTCCCTTATTACTATATAAAAGTAAGTAAATAATAAGTAGGCCCCTCTACTATACATACCCCTATATTAGTGTGGGTAGGGTCTAGTCCTTATACATAGGGTAATATATAGGGTGTGGGCCCCGCTATAAAAATTTTTACTATAGGGCTAGCCTACTCTAACCCTCCTTATTATTAAGCATAAAAATTTTTACTATAAGGCTAGCCCACTCTAACCTTCTTTAATATAAATATAGGCCTACCCCCTAACCAGTTCTATAATAAAAAACACTAGCCTATCCCTTTTTTACCTACCACACTAGCTATCCCTATGCCTTATCTAGCTTCTTACTATTACTCCTTTCTTACCTTCTACCCCTTATCTACTAAACTCTAACCTTACCTTAGATATATCCCTTATTACTAGCCTCTTATTAGATAATTATATAATATACTTGTGAGAACAATAGATAGCTAGGCAAGAGGTATAGGGGCACTTATATATTGACTGAAGCTTGCTAGGTCTTAGTGTGTTATGCGTGCGAGTCGCTAGCTTATAGCTAGTGGCTTGCTAGTGTTACGTGGATCTAGCCCTAGGACGGGGTGCGCCCGTTAGGTAGTGCACTGGTGTTGTGAGTAGGCCTTACAATACTACCCCTATTTATAACTAGCCTATGTCTTCTTCTATAACTATCTACCTACTAATTAGAGTTAGTCTAATTCTTTAAGGAATATAAATATTCCTATTCCCTCCCCTAAATTCCTAATAACTTTATTCTTTTTATTATTATAATATTCCTTAAATTATCTATTCTATTCTTTTTCTTCTATTATCCTATTCTTCTAGACTTCTTTCTATATCTATACTACCTCTATTATATCTAATACTACCCCTAGCCTAGCCCTATCTAGTACTAGCTAGGTTCTAGAAAATCTATTTATATTTAATCCCTCCCTTAGCCTATCTCTAGGTAGTTTCCCTAACTTTTATCTCTTACTACTACCTACCTTTTCTAAGGATAAGGGGACTTACCTTAGTAAGTATATTTTAGAGAGAGACTTTAATAATAAAGTATACTTAGATAAGGAGGAATATAACTTCCTATATATACCTTATATTAATAATCTTTATATAAAGAGGGAGTATAGCTATACTCTAGGAGTAAACTAGATATATACCCCTTACTATACTATATATTATACTTATATCTAGGAGATATATTTATATAGTAATAACCCTAAACTTTATTATACCTTTAAGTACCTTAAGAACCTTTTAGCTATATACTAAGCTATTAAAACTCTAGCCTATAAGTAAACCACTACTATTAAGGGGTATTATACTATACTTATAAAAACTTTTATTTACTAATATAAGTATTTTAATAGTATATTAACTATAGTATAAATTAATCCTACTAAGGTAAAGCTAATAGAGTTATTTCCTATAGGCACTACCTATACCTAAGGTATATCTAAAGTGTAGTAGCTTATACTAGCTTAAAGCACTCCTATTTATCTAGGCTATAATCCCCTTATTACTAAATTTTTTTATAGTATAGGCACTATAAATAAGAGCCTTATATAATTAATCTCTGCCTAGGAGACAAGTAATACTAATATTAGCGCCCTAACTAAAACCATTATAAAGCTTACCCGCTCCCTTACTAAGGACTACTACTAGTGTAAATACTACTATTAAGGCTACTCCCTATCCTAAATATTTTTTTTTCTTTTATTTCTATAGTAAATAAATAGTGCTATAGCATGTATACACTAGAGGAAGACTATATACCTTAATTTTTTATAGCTAAATTAAATTATACCCTTTTAGGGCTATTATTTATCTATATATTACCCTATTATAATTTAAACTAGTCTAGTGCCTCTATATCCTATATATTTTCTAATAGCTCCTAAGTTAGTTATATATATCCTTTCTATTTAACTAAGATATTCTAGTTTAATCCCTAACCTAGGGTATTCTTAGCTATAAGAATATCTTTAACCTAATACCCTAAGAGATTATTATTAGTATCTATTATAACTAGTTCTAGTAGAGGTCATTTATTAGCTAGTGCCTAGCTTAGTAAGGGGTTATCTAATACCTATTAGACTAAATTAATATAAAAGATAGGATATAGCCCCCTTAGTATATCTAACTTAACGGTTAAAGGTATAGGTACCTCTAGCACCTTATATTTAGCTATAACCTAATCTAGTTTCTTATATAGCTAGTTTATCTTAATATTTTTAAGACTTAGCTATATATAGTCCCCTACCTAAAATTATTCTACTAGTCTATAGCTACTATTTATATCTTCCTACTACTACTACTACTACTAAATAAAGGCTATTATAGCTTATATTAAGTCTATCCTATCCCTTAAATATTATAGGAAGGCCTAAGCCCTTCCCTTTACTAAAGTTATAGAGAGGTATATAGAGGGTAGTCCCTATATTATAGCTATATTAAAGCTATATAGGGCTATATTTACACTAACTCCTATTACTAATAAATCCCTATTATTTAGAGCTAGCTAGTAAGCTAGTAAATAGTCTAGCTATTTAAACTATAAGAAGGATAGTATTACCTATAGTACTACCTATACCTCTTAGTTAGCCCTTTCTATGCTACTATCTATCTAGGGATAGTATAATATAGATAGTAACTATTATATACTAATATTCTTATAAAGCTCTATCTAGAAACTACTTAGCTAGTCTAAACCATAGTCTATAATAATTTATGTAGAGAACCTATAGAATTACTACTAATAATACTTAAACTATTCTATATATACCTTAGCTACTATTAATATTATTACTTCTAGCTATATATACTTAGAGAGCCTATCTATAATAACTATTAGGAATTATAGGTTACCCTAGTCTTTAGCTAGGAGATTAGTTATAAAGTTAATTAATATTTATAACTAGTACCTATTAGGAGGTAGGATTAGCTTTAGTAAGCCCTACTAGAGTTATTAGCTTTTCTACCCCCTATAATAGTAATAGTTCTATATAAATTAGGCTATATCCTATAATATGCTATCCTAATAGAAGTCCCTATAGAGTGCTTTAAATATTATATTCTATCCTAGGTAGCCTAGTAAGGGTAAGTTATATACCTATTAGATTAGTATTATAGTTAATAGCTCCTATTTAGGGACCTATATATAGCCCTGAAATTAGAGCGCGCCTTTTATGCTAATCTAATAGTCTACTATCTATTCTCTTATATAAGTATTATTAGGAAACTTCTAAGCTCCTATTTTAACTATATTAAGCTATAAGTAGTAAGTATTATTATAAGTTAAGGACTAGTCCTATAAGAATTAGAGATATTTATTAGTAAATATAGACTTCCTTACTAGGAGCTATCCTAATACTATAATAGGGTTAATATTTATATATGCCTACGCCCTCTTAGGACTATACTATATAGGCCTTATTACTAAATATACTATTAACTCCTTAGGCTTTTCTATCTATAAATTATCCTAGTAATACCTTAATAATATATCTAGCTATTCTACCTATATACCTAGCCTATAATATAGGTAGAAGTTAAAGAGTATAAGGGTCTTTACCTATTAAGCCTACTATTCTAATATCTCCCTTAGAGCTATAAAGTACTTAAGATTCTTATAGTTAGTTAATATTATAAATAGCTTACTAATACTTTATAGCTTAGCTAACTATACCTTAAGGTAGGAGATAATTATAAGTAATTCCTTATTATATATAGTGTAGTTTTACTAAGCTAGCTATAACTAGGCTAAATAGTAAGCTACTAGATATAAGATCCTATTATTATTAAACTAGGAGAGATACCCTCCTAAAGCTATACCTAAGCAGTCTACCTCTACTAAGGTATCCCTATTAGGATCCTATTATACTAGGATTAGGTATAATATAAAGGCTACTTTTAATACCTTAAAAGCCCTATTATACTTATCTATCTACTAGAATAAAGCCCCCTTCTTTATTAAGTTAATAAGGGGGCCCACTAGGTCTAAGGAATCTAGTATAAAATTATAGTAGAAGTTAGCAAATCCTAGGAACCTATAGACTCCCTAGACCCTAGTTAGGGCCTCCTAGTCCTAAATTACTATAATCTTCTCCTTATCTAGGTAAATAGCTTTCCCTACTTAGATAATAAACCTAAGGTACTTAACCTCTTTTACAGTAAACACATACTTCTTAATATCTAGGTTAAGGCTAGCTTACTATAGCCTAGATAGAACCCCTTAAACCTTCTATATATAGTCTCTTTATAAGCTACTTAAGTAAACTAGTATATTATTAAGGTATATAGTAATATAATCCCTAAGGATACTACTTAAGGCGCTATTAATATATCTCTAGAAGGTTATAAGTATACCTACTAGTCTAAAGAGGCACACTAACTATTTAAATAACCTAAACCTTATCTAGAATACTATCTAGTATTCTTTGCCCTTAGTAATCCTAATTTAATAAAAGGCTAATTAGATATCTAGTTTAGTAAACTACCTTACCTCTAATAATAACTATAGTATCTCCTTTACTAGGGGTAGGGGGTAATAGTCCTATTCTATAATCTTATTAAGGGCGTAATAGTCTATATAAAATCTCTATTTACCCCTAGGCTTCTTTATTAATAATACTAGTACTACTACTAAGAATAAACTTACTTAAATCTAACCCTTATCTATTAAGTTAGTAACCTACTTCTAGATCTTAAGTAGGTACTTATAAGATATATTATATAATAGTGCCTAAGGGAGGTCTAGCTTATTTCTATTAGTATCCCGCTTTAGGTAGATATAGTAATCTAACTTTCCCTGATATAGTAGTAGAATATTTACCTTACCTTTAAGGAATAGGTTTATAAAGTCCTATAATACCTCTAGTAAGGAAGGTAGAAGTTCCTATTCTATAGCCTTAGATATAGTATCTATTTATAAAATAGATATAATTTCCCTTAGGCTTATAGTGTATAGCTAAATATACTCCCTCTGCCTTTTTACTTATTATACTATTTCTATAAAGGTAGAACCTAAGATAGATATTATAGGCTAGTCTACCCCTCTATTAGCTATAGCCTTTATCTATAGGTTATTTACTAAACCTATGTATATTTACTAGTGTACTATATCTAAGTTAATCCTATTCCACTCTATCTATAGCGTACCTAAGATAAGTTACCTTATTAAACCTAGGATTATATATACTATAATAGGCATTTCCTATCTATCTAAATCTAACTAGAATTATATAATATATATTATATATAAACACTTCTTATAGCTCTTTTTTCTCCCTTATTTTATACTAACTATAGTATAAACTAACCTCTTAGTTAGTAAAGGGAGGTATTCTAATTAAAGTTTCTAGATAAGGTATTTACTTATAGTAGTATAGTAGTTATAACCTATATTAACTTAAGTATCTATAAAGGTAGTCTTATTAATAAGAGTAGGAACTAAAAAGGGTAAGGAGTCTATATTATCCTAGATCTCCCTAAAGTCCCCCTTAGTAATAACTATATACTATAAAGCCCCCCTATACCTTCTTCTCTTATTCTTATTTAAATAACTTAATAAAGGGATTACTCTTTTTCTAACTACTCTATAGACTCTCTATTAGAGTTACTAAATACTATATTCTCTATATTCTCTATATTAATAAAAGATTTCTTTTATAGGGAAATAGTAGGATATAAGGAGTACCCTAAGATAAAATACTTAAAAAAGCTATACTATATACACTTCCCTTCCTTATAGTATATATCTAGTATACTCTAGGTAACCTAATTAGTATACTTTATACCCCCCTTCCTACCTAGCTTCTAGTTAGCTATAGACTTTCTAGGGCCTTACTAGGTCCCTACTATACCTATAGAATAGATATCTATTATAGGTATATTCTTATTCTATACCTTAGCCTTATTTAGGTAAGATACCTAACTACCCTACCTCTATCCCTATTATTTCTTCTCTAATTAGTAGGATTTAATATCTAAGGTAATACTATAAAAATAAGCTATAGCTACTAAGTAATTAGTCTAAGGTATATCCTATCTAATACTATAATTCTATATTTATTTATTAAGTATAGTATATAACTTAGATAGCTTTACTTTACTTACCTACCTAAGCCCCTTAGTAAGCGCTAATTTTTATTTAAACTAGATATAGAAATCACTAAACTACTTACTCTATTACTATATTAACTAATTAAGTTCTATAATAGTAAGTTCCTATTAATAAGGGTTATTAAATATCTCCCCTAGGTATCTAAGAAGATAGGTAGGATTATAGTAAAGGAGGTAGCCTTTCTTAAAGAAGGGTATAACTTATACCTAGACCCTAGGTAATAGGTTCTAGTAAATAAAGCACTATTAGTTATAATTATCTCTAATAAATACCTTATCTATCTATAGCTTATAGGCTATTACGCCCTTCTAGGCTATAAATAGGACTTATTTACTATTAAATAAGGGACCTATAGGTAAGGGTTTTTATTTAGGTTAGGTTAGTATAGGGGTCTTATTTTATTTTTAAGTTAAGTATTTAAGTTATCTTACTTACTTATTAATTAAGTGCTATAATATTACTATCTTATTAGTATTTATTCTATTTAGTAGTAATAGTACCTTTATTAGGTATAGTATTCCTATAGTAAAGAATAATATATATAATAAACTAGCCTTATAGCTACTATATATAAGCATTTAGAGTAAGAATATTATTCTTATAGAAGAAGAAGTAAACTAAACTAGTGGTTATATAAGGCCTAGATTTATAGTAGGTTATACTAATCTATACAAGGCTTACGTATAGCCCTAACCTAGCCGCGCATAACCCGCATACTTTCCGGAGCCGGTCTTGACCCGGACTTAACCCGAGCTTATAGCTCGAGTCCATAACAATTACTAGGGATAGCTTCCTGCCCTTTTCTTCTTCCTTTCTTAAGCTTCTTAATACTATATCGACGCCCTACCGCAGTTGCCTAGGGGCCAGTCCATAACACTATAAGTCTATAGTGCCTATTTAGAGATGTTAAATTTAATACTTATAAGGACTAGGTTATTAATTATAATAAATAATAAATAATTTAGCTTATATTAAATAAGAGTAAGTAATTAAATACTTAACTATATTATATTAATATTTATAATATATAGTTAAAGTAAGAATTTAAGAAAGAAAGCTTTAAGATTATATATTTACTAATAGCTAAAATACCTACTAATAGATTTATAAAGGTATTAAACTATAAGTAATTTAAATACTTTAGATTAATACTTAGTTTAGTAGATCTATATATATAATATAATATTAAAAGTATATAAGTTACTAAGGAATTATAGGTATATTAATAAGGGGGTATAAAATTAATTACCCTAGAAATATATAAAGGCCCCCTCCTTAGTAAGTAAAGTATTACTAAGGTAAATAGGATTAGTAGAATATAAACTCTAAAATACTACTATATAAAAGAATATATATAAATACTATTCTAAATAAAAAAAAGTAATAAAACTTATATAAAAAGGTAAATAACCTTCTTAAAATATATTATTACTATAGCTACCTTCTTATTAACCTTTACTAAAGAGCCCTTAGTAGTAGTAATAGCCTTATTACTTAGAGTAATAATCTCTTTATATATAGAATCTAGCTTTATAATAAGTTCTAATTAGAGTTATAGTATCTTATAGCACTAGTTTACTATCTATATAAAGTATAAGAAAAAAAGTAAAAAAAAGAGTAATTAGAAATACCTTACCTTAGAGTTATTATTTAGTACTAATAATATTTACTTAGTAAGGGGAATATAAGTATTATATATAGGCTAATAATAGTAATTACTAATATTATATAAGTAGTATCTCTAAGATTATCTAGATCTAACCTTATAGTAATAACCTAAGTTACCCTTACCTATAAGACTTACTTAAATATACCTATTATAGAGTATATCTTATAAAGCACTATAAGGTATAGGTATATTAGGCTATAAAGTTAGTACTTATTAGTTAAGGGAGAGAAGCTTAGTATATATAGGTTACTTCTATAAAGATTATAGAGAATTATACCTTATATAACTACCTCTTACCTAGGCCCTAATAGGGTATAAGGCTTATAGAGATATATATAGGGAATACTTCTTTAGCTTTCTTATAGGAGATTATAACTTACTAGTAGGTTACTTAGAGCTAGCTAGAGAAGAGAAAAGATTATTAAAAGCTATACTAAGGCTTAAATAGTTATTTAGGGCTAAATAACTAGATAAATAAGCTATATACTTAAAAAGTAATAAACCTTACTAGGGATATACTTCCCCCTTAGCCTTAGTAGTTATATTAGGATTTATATTAATTAAAATATAGGGATAGTTAATAAAAAGTATATTATAAAGGTAAGAAAAAGAAAGCCTATAAATATTAGATTAGAAAAGCCTTTATAAGAGAAGAGTATAGGTATAAAAATAAGAGAGCTTACTTTAATCTTATATTAGATTTACCTACTATAAAATACTATATATCTACTAGTTAATATAATAATTAGTAGTCTTAATAGCCTTAATACTAATTAGGGGGTATATTACCTAGTAGTAGGTAAATTAACTAATTATAAGTAATATATACTTATAACTATATTAAGGAAGCTAAAATATACCTTATATTAATATACTATTATAGAATAAGAAGTATATAAGATTTATAATAGCTACTCTCTCTATAAAAGAGAAGCTCTAGACCTTCTATTTATATAATAGAAATTAGCTATAATTTAATCCTTTTCTCTACCTTTATTATCCCTTCTAAACACATCTTTGCCTAAAGTCACGTGCCACACTGCGATACGGTTGTCCCAAGAGCGGGTCATCATGGCTTCCCCGTTGTTGTCGTGCAGGTTGTTCTGGATTTGGAGACGGATTCCATCATGGGAGGCGAGCTGCGTTGGTGTTCTCTGCAACGGTCTAGCATCTTTCGGCTAGTAGTTTCTTATTCACGACCAAAGGGTCCGTGTTTTCAATGACGACGCTTCATTCCACTTGAGGACTTGCCCTACACCCAGACAGAATGGGCATTGTAATCAGTCATCACTTGACTCCTCGCGGTGCAGGTGAAGGCAGATGCCTGAATCGAACAAGATGAGGAACAAGGTCCATTCAGATGGTTGAGCCAATCGGCCCATTCAGAGCGGGCTGGAGTGGGCCCCGTGGCCGGCGGAGACCCCACCCAAGAGAAGTGACCAGTTATCGCCTGACGTTTTTTCTTAGCGAGCTTGTTGTGGGACCTTGAAATTAGCAATTTGGCGGGCATGACGCATTGCAGAGATTAGCCCAAAAGAAAGAAGGGGGCCAAACAATGGCATGCGCTGATGCAGAGTGTCTGCGGTTCCACCAGGAGCGACTCGTTGGGGCCATCAGTCCCTGCTTCCCGGGCTGAAGAAGTCCATTCTGTTGTTCGGACCAAGGCTGATTTTCTGTTTTGATTTTCTGTTCGTCTCTCTCTTCTGGATATTTCCAAGCTCCCCGTCGTTGCCAAGAGACTGACTCGTGGGATCACAAGGGTGTGATGCACGAAGCCGCGCAAACTTGGTCATGACAATGTATGTATGTAGTACGCACGGTACAAGTTGTTTCATATGGGGCTATATACTTGATATACTTATGCACGCGCAAAATTTGCGCGGCTTCGTGCATCGTGCACCACACGATTCACACCCTAATAAAAAGCAACGGGTTCTGATGGCCCCGTTACCAGCTAGTCAGTGGCTGGCATACAATAATACAAGTGCTCGGGGGATACATAAGACTCGAGGCTGCCGCCTTTCTGTTCACGAGTCGCTGGGTTCAACAGACCCAAGCTTAACCTGAACCACTTGGACTTGACAATACGGATCCGTACCCGAGGACCATTCTCTTTCGCAATGCAACTCATCTCAGCCCTGATCCTCGGCACCGCGTCCGCAGTCGTCGCCGAGCAGGCCATCCCCCAGGAAGCCATCGTCGGCATTTCTGCCCGCCAGCTGTTCCCTGCTTTCGGTTCGGCCCTGCACTTGAAGGAGAAGAGGGCAGAAACATGTGAAGCAGGCCAAGTCGCGTGCCACGGAACCTGTAGGCCCATCGGCGGACAATGCTGCCCGAATGTATGGTGCGAGCGCGGAACAAGATGCTGGGGCGACGAAGGGTGCTGCGCTCTTGGCGTTGCGACCTGCAGGAGCGCTTCGATTGCAGGATGTAAGAGTATGGGGAAAACTTTGTGCCAGGACAAGTGCATGCCCATTGGAGCAGATTGCTGCCACAACGGCAGGGTCTGCTTGGCAGGAACCACATGTGATAACGAAAACGGAGGCTGCATCGCGGGCTCTGACAGCCGTGGCGGAGGTGGAGGCGGCCCGACGACATCATCAACCGCCGCGGCACAAGCAAGTTACACTTTGACGCCTGACGACGGCAACGCCAATACACAGACAAGCGGAGCTGGTGGTGGCAGCAGTCCGACCACGGCTGTGACCACGGCTGTGACCACGACTAGAGCTCCTGCTGCGGCCGGCACTGTTGCTGTGCCCATGCTTCTGGGTGCTGCCGCTGTCATGGCAAATCTGCCTCTTGTCATGTGAAGTCGGGACAGGGACATTCAGATATGTTTGTGCTCGGATGATGGACGACGGACGATAGATGGCGGACGATAGATAGCGGACGATAGATGGCGGACGATAGATGGCGGATGATAGATGATAGATAATAGATGATAGACAACAGACGATGGACAATGGACGACGGACAATGGACCGGAAGGACGATGGGGAACAACGCCAGGGCGGGCCATGATGAGATTGCTTCGATGTTTAATAGAATGATGATAGCTCCAAAAGCTCCAAGGCATTCGACGCATGAATTTTTATCTTTTATGTATTCTGGGTTGGCGTGTGGCCTTGATCTGCAACCCTCATTTCAAGCATTTTTTTTTGTCTTCCCGTAGTTGTTCCTCACCGCTCACCGCCCGCCCCCCACCACCACCCCCCCACCACGTTGAAGCTCCCCACCGTACACCCCCGGTGAGATCGATCCAGGCACTCAGGTTCGGATCTCGCTTTTACCCTTCCTTTTACCCCATCCAGAGTCGCCGACCTCTATGGACTACTCGTCAGTCACGCGCTTGTTCTCATCTCTGTCACTTTGATGCGAGTGAAGGAGAACTTTTCCCGAAACATCATTTCTTGGCAGGCCACCCTCGTAGCCACCCAAACATTGAGCCATGGTGGTGGCACAGGACGACCTGCCCGAGAGCAAAGCCCCTCCCGCCACGGAGGAGCAAAGGACAGATGGGTCAAATCGTGCATGGAATCACGCTGGAAAACGTGGCGCGGCGTCTCATACTCCTCAAAAACCCCTGAATTCGGCTGATGTTCCAGCCGCCCTGAAGCCCGGCAATACCAATGAGCTCATGAATCTTGGAGACGACGACGACGACGCATGGGACGACGAAGCAACAGGACAGCCGCCGGGCGGAAATGCCTCGAGCAGACAACAGCAGGTGCCTGATGTGCTGAAGCCAGGTGGGGACAGATCGGCGACGAACCCATTTGTCAAAAGAAAACCCGTTGCCCAGGCTTCGGGTACCCTGACGACCGACGCGTTCTCGAAGCTCGACATCAGTGATACCGGATCAAGCACAAACCCATGGCAGCAGGCAATCGACTCAAATAGCGGCTCAGCAGGACAGCCTACACCGCAGCCGCGACCAGTGACAGCCGAGGGCGTCGAGAGTGACCCGTGGGAAGCCAACGACAACCCACCACTCACGCAGCCGAATCTGTCCTCAAAATCACCCGTCCTGATATCACTAAACCCGGAAGACGATGTACCCTCCGCACGGAAAGAGGAGGCCCATAAAGCGGGCGACAAAGCTGTCATGGAACCACCACCACCTGAAATTGCTGCTGCCGGCCAAGCAGCTCGAATCGATGACTGGAGCCTGATTGACCAAGACACGCCGTCTCATCCACCAACAAGCGCTCATGCGGACGGAACCCCGGGCGACTTCAAGCCACCTCTTCCATCGAGATCCACGGGCTTACGGCAAAAATGGGTGCCTTCCAGACAAGCTGTAGATGCCAAATCAGAGACGTATCAGATCAAAAACATTCGATGGCACGATCCCAGCTCGGACAAGAACCCACGCGCGTCTCCTATACTGATACAGAATGAGAACGGCCCATGCCCACTCGTAGCGTTGGTCAACGCTCTGACCATGACCACACCAGCTGATGGCCCCGAAACAACACTGGTGGAAATTCTGAGACCAAGAGAGCAAATCAGCTTGGATCTCCTGCTCAAAGCCGTCTTTGATGAGCTCATGTCGCCAAGACGAACTGGCTCCGAAGCGGCACTGCCCGATGTCTCTGACCTATACGCTTTCTTGCAGAGCCTACACACTGGCATGAACGTGAACCCTCGTTTCGTACCGACACCAGAGATGGCGAAGGCCTACAAGCGTACATCCCTGACGCACTTGCATCCCACGGAGCGTGGTAACCTGATCCCGGGGACTTTCGAGAACACTACAGAGATGAGCCTCTATGCAACGTTTTCCATCCCATTGATTCACGGCTGGTTGCCAGCGCGGAGCGATCCTGTCTACGATGCCATGGAAAGACGGGCAGCATCATATGAAGACGTGCAGAATCTGTTATTCTGCGAGGAGGAACTGACAGACAAACTATCCAGCCATCAAGGACTGACAGAAGATGAGCAGCAATTGTATCAAGATGTCATGACGATCAAGATGTTTCTAGACTCTTCTGCTACACAATTGACTGCCTGGGGTATCGAGGTGATGAGAAAAGCGATGCGCCCGGGCACCTTTGCGATTCTTTTCCGGAACGACCACTTCAGCACCCTGTACTGCCACCCCGATACTTTGCAACTGCTGAGTCTGGTCACTGACGCTGGGTACCACAAACACGAGGAGGTCGTCTGGGAGAGTCTGGTGGACGTGACTGGAGAGCATGCAGAATATCTCTCGGGAGACTGCAGGGTGGTTGGCTCAAGTGGTGAAGCTGGTCCTGGTCCAAGCGATGGCGTTTCATCCACGGCCGACCGTAGCGGAGGAGACTGGACGACAGCACGCGACAAGCGCGGGAAGAATAGACGTGAAGATGCGGAAGCGACGACACTTTCCCCACACGAACAAGAGGACCGGGACTTGGCGCTTGCACTACAGTTACAGGAGGAGGAGGATCAGAGACACCGAGAAGAAAAGTCTCGTCGACAGCGTGAGGGCCTTCTCTCGGAGCGACGCAGCCCAAACAGCTACTCCGTACCCGTGTCACTATCGGGAACCACGCAGTCACGACGGCCAAGCCCATCGCACCGGCAGACAGTCCCCCAACAGCAGGTGGTTCGACCGCTCGTCCCACGTCACCGACCGGGCGTGACTCGTCGTGTGGAATCAAACGGGGAAGATGCTCCTCCGCCTTCCTATGAGCAAGCCGCGCAAGACCCTGCGTACGTACCGCCCGCGGGACACCCCAATCATTCGCAGAGCAGTATAGCGACTTCAACACATACTACGGGTATCTCTGGGCCCGGCCTGGGCAACGCGCGGAGCACACAGAGCACGCATGGTCAGAGAACATGGATGAATCAGCCGCCTCGAAGACAGCACGTCAACAACGGTGCCACAGGCGGCGGTCGAGATAGAAACTGCGTTGCGATGTAGGCAGCGTCATGTCCAGATTCCTGGCACGGGAAGGGATGAATATGCGATGAGATGGGTTGGGATGGATGCATCGAGAGTCATGAGTAAATGTTTTATGTAATGGCGTGGCGCTTGGAGTATCTTGTTTGTAAAAAAAATTGATGATGATGATGATGATGATGCTCTTTCCCACCACAAATGGATGAATGTACGCAGCATTTATTTACTCGAGTCTTTGCCATCTCGCCAAGGCGTCCAATATGGTGTCCAGCTCAGCGGGGGCGGGCGTGATTTCCCTCTGCATAAATCAGATTCCCATAAGAATAATCATGCGGCATGCTGTGTATGACATGTTGACGTCGCCGGCCGGCATGCAACAACCAGCCAATCGACAAGAGGTTGCATGCAGTGCAGGCGGCACGGGCATGCCATGCCATTGGCCAGATTGCCAGACACTCAGGGACCAATGGGGCTTATTTCATTTCATTTCATTTGACATGACGCAAAGCGTCGCTCGCCCCTTTTCACTTCGTCCGGTCTTCACTGTTTCATCTTCCTGGGCCACGATTTCATCGCTATACGTCCGTCGCCATACGTCCGTCTAGCATCATGGCCGCCGTCCTGACGAGCTGGTGCCCCCCCACGCGGGAGAACTGGGCGCTGATACTCGCCGTCTTTCAAATAAGTTATCCACTCGTGCGGAATGTCCAACGTCCCAACGTCCCACGGCCGCGCCGCGCCGATGCAAGCACAAGACCGACTGACACTTGGCTCAGATTTCCCTTCTGCAGATCCCCCTGTCATGGTACGGCATGGGCAAGACGTCCGTAGACAGCAGACTCAACCTGCCGGGCCGCGTGGCCTGGATCCTCATGGAGGCACCAGGGTTCATGACGCTGCTGTACATGATGAAGACGCTGCCACAGATGCACGGGATCGACGACCTGCCGTGGCAGAACCGCGTGCTGGCGGGTTTGTTCGTGAGTGGCGGTCGTTTTTGACGTTTGGCCTAGTTCTTCCCAGCTCACGCCCGCAGGTCATCCACTACACGTACAGGGCCATCATCTTCCCGCTCATCCAGCCCTCCATGTCCCCGATTCACATTCTCGTCGCCCTCATGGCCGTCGGCTTCCAGGTCCTCAACGGAACCTGCATCGGCGCATGGCTCGCCGCCTACGGGCCCGTCACCGCCGAGGCGTGGGCCGAGCAGTCTTCCACGGGACAGTTCGTCGTGGGCATCGCCATCTTCTACATTGGCCTCGCGTCCAACTTCTTCCATGACGAGGAGCTCCGCGAGATTCGGCGCACGGAGAAGCGCAGGCAGGAGCGCATTCTCGGCGAGCGGGCGGGCGGGAAGACGGTGAGTGTGGAGAAGCATTACCAGGTTCCGCAGGCCGGGCTGTTCAGGTACGTCTTGTACGCGCACTACTTGTGCGAATGGCTCGAGTGGACGGGCTTCCTGATGGCCGCGGGCTGGGGATGCGCGCCTGCGTGGGCCTTTCTGACCAACGAGGTGTGTGCCATGCTGCCGAGGGTGGTCAAGGGCAAGAAATGGTATATCGAGAGGTTTGGAGAGGACAAGATCAGGAACAAGTGGGCTGTGCTGCCGGGGGTTGTCTAGGCTGGCTGGGCATGTTGCCCCTTGGCGATATTGTCGACTTCCCTCTCCCCATAAAAGCCATTATTAATGTCAAGTTTATTCTGTTCGACTATACTCGCAGGTGAAAAAAATTTCCATCTATAGGTTCAACTGTACTCGCAAAGAAAAGTTTCCATCTATAGGCATAGAAAGATGCCCGAAACGAAAGAAGAAGAAAAGGGTATTAGGCATCAAGACAAAAACCGCCTCTCCGACCCCAACAACCGCACACAAGTCGACTGACTAGCTGACTACTTTTGGCTGCCATTCTTGGGGAGGCATGCTGCTCCTCGGGTGTTGACTTCAGTGCGGGGACGTCTCCCCGTCCATCTTGTCCTGGTTCATGGCCCGCATGCCGGCGTTCATCTTGCCAAACTGCCACTCGGGCAGCGTTATGCCCGTCTGCTCGTTGATGGTGGTCATCAGCGGCGGCAGCATCTGGTAGACGTTGCGCATGGCGGCGGCGGCATCGCCCGCGCCAGCCTCGCCGCCCGCGCCGCCGCCGCCCGCACCCGTGTTCCAGATGCTGATCTTGGGCTGCAGACCGCGGATGGCCTCGGCGTTGGCCTTTGCCAGCTCCACGTAGGTGCCCTTCTCGATCATCATGTACTGGATCAGGCCCGCGGGACCGCCAAACGCGCCGGCGAGCTTGGCGTAGGCGTCGGCCATGGCCGAGATGCCTTCCGCCTCCTTGATCTGGCCGACGACGCGCGCCTCGGCCATCTGCTGGCTGGCGAAGCTGTCGGCCTCGGCCTCGACACGCATCTTGTACGCTTCCGCGTCGGCCTCGCGCTGGCTGGCCTCCTGCCTGGCGCGGGCATCGGCGGCGACCTCGTAGGCGGCGGCATCGGCCGCCTGCTGCTGGCTCTCGCGGGCAATGGTGGCCTTGACGACGTCCCTTGCGCGCAGGCGCTCCACCTCGGCCGCCGCGCGCCTCACCTCGACCTGCTTCTTGAGCTCCTCGTCCTTGGACTCGATGGAGCGCTGGGCCTCGATGCGCGCGACGTCGACGTCCCGGCTGAGGGCCGTCTGCCTGGCGCTGAGCCGCGCCTCGGCCTGGGCGCGCTCCATGTCGCGCTCCGTCTTCTGCACTGCCGTCTCGGCATTGATCTTGGCAATCTCGCGGTCCTGCTCGCCCTTGCGTTGGGCCTCTCCGACGTTGCCGCGCAGTTGGGCCGCCGCCACGTCGATCCTGGCCTGGTTGGTGGCGCCTTCGTGCGCCTTGCGGGAGAGCGACTCGAAGTAGACGGAGCCGGGGGCGTCCTTGAGCTCTTTGACCTGTTGTTGTCCAAAGGGTGTTGTTAGTCGATGTTGTTACGGAACAATACAATAAAAGAGGGGGAGGGGGAGGGGGAGGGAGAGGGGCAACGTGCGTTGGCGTTGTAGATTTTCAGTCTATTCGGCAACTTTGTTCAGCAATTGGTTTCTTCTTCATCAAGTACAAATCCACTCGCGGGGATGGGAAACGTACCCGAACTGGCTCAGCTCACTCTGGATGTTGCGAAAGATGCGCTTCTTGAAGACCTCGCGCTCGGTGAAGATCTCCTCCATGGTCATGCTCGACACCAGCACGCGCGTCTCGCCCTCGATGATGCCCTTGACGATGCTGGCCACGTGGGCGCCCTGGTCGTCCTGCTTCCTCTCGGACTGCGCCAGGAGCATGGCGTACTTCATCAGGGCGTCGCCGCGGTCCTCGCGCTCCTCCTCCTCCTCGCGTCGCGCGCTGGCGCCGCGCTGGTTGACGTCCGGGCCGACGGTGAAGACGACGGGGAGAGCAAACTGGAGCTTCTCCCTCGTCATTGCGCGCAGGTCCATGGCGTAGTCGTGCGGCTGGACGCTGAACCGGGTGCATCTCTGGAGCGGCCACACCCACGATGCCTTGGTGATCTTGACGGTGCGGACGCCCATGCCCGTGATGGCGAGGTACTCATCTGGGCCAGAGATTCTGTACGACATTTTCTGATGGAGTCTGGAAGGGGTTGATGTATAGGACTTCGGCTTGGGGTAAGTGAGCTTGTGGACAGAGGTCAGTCAGTGGAAAGGGTTTCCCGAGTCATGAATGAAAGGGTGCCTTCGAACCTGAACCTCGTGGTATGATAAGCACCCGCTTGCTTTTGTTCTTCAAGGAGTAACAAGTTAAATGCACAAGGACTTTTTCTTGACATTTCTACATCATCCTCCTTGTGGGACTTGGACCAGCCTTTTATGCTGCCTAGTAAGGCAGCCCGCCCCCCTCAGCTGCATGCAACCTGCGCATTTAGCCTTGCTGCCATGGCATCGCCGGCGAATCCAAAGTGAGGCTTGCGGAAAGAAAGCCTGGGCTGAAGCAAAGCTGATGGAGGGCCTTGGGGGCTTCTGGAAGCCTGCCACTTGCGGCGCTAGCTCGCGCGGGGGAGTGGGGAACCGAGAATGGGGCCCCGGTCAATTTGATCCTTCGCCATGCCTTTGAGTTGCGGTAAGGCAACAGCCAGGTCGTGAGACCCACATCTTTTTTTCGATAACTTCACTAGCACCTCTCAATGGCCATAGTCGCAATAGGGCTGCGGTGTATCTTTTTGCACTAGCGGACCCTGCGAGCACTTATATCTTGGTGAGATTCCCACCTAAACTGAAGTACCTCTTCGCCACCCTAGTTGTGATTGGTCACCTGCTTCTCGTGACCTAGCTTTTTCCTTACCGCACTCAAAGGGAGTCCATCACGTGACCCACGTGGGGGACCCATGGCTCAAGGCATATTACGGAGTAACTCCGTATTAATAGTCCGTACGTACTTTTTTGCGATATGCCGCCGCCAGTCAGCCTCGTCACTTGCAGCAAAAATATTACTAATTCGGGCAATCTGTCGCCAAGAAGCTGCGCCTCCGTGACACGCGCCCCATTTTCCCCCCATGATTTTCAGCCAGCCACCACGAACCTTGAATGTGTATTCCGTACTCGGCAGTCCGTACAGTCGGCGACACCTTTTTTCCCACCCAAGTGTCCTTATCCCCGTCCTCATTCTCCGCGGGGACTCGCCCAAAAGTGATGATCCGGCCTCACGCTCACTCGCATTGCTCTTTTTTTTTTTCCGAACACACTTGCTCCCGGGAACAGCGTAATGTCGCAAACCACCCCAGAGGCACGACATGTCGACGCCCCACCACCGCCTTATACCTCGGTGCCAGGCGAGTCGTCAACGCGCGCATGTTCCCCATCATCGCTCTTCTCTTCGCAGCTCTCCGGCCTGCGTGCTCGGATCCAGGACGAACAAGCGAGTCGGTCCCTGGCGCGGCACAGGCAGGACCTCGAGGCCCTCTCCCTCCTGGTCCCCCGCGTGGAAGCCCTCCTCTGCTCCATCGCCGCCGCCAGCCCCCCGCCGTCGCTCGTGGAGGCGACGCTGGTCCCGGACGAAGCCGTCGACCAGGGCTGGACATTCAGTGACACGGAGAGGAGGAGGAGCGGCCATGTCACGACGCTGATCCGGGTGGCGAGACGACCGCCTGCTGCTCCGGACGGGCCGGGCGCGGCTCGCGAAAACAGTGGATTGGACGGGTACGGGCATCATCAGGAAAAGTCCAGAGCTGGAGCTGGTTCTGATTTATGGTCATGGTGGTCCGACGAAGGCATGGCGCGCCGTCTGGCCAAGCACCTCCAGCCAAGCCGTGCGACTGCGACTGCGACTGCGACTGCGACTGCGTCGGATGATGGACTGGAGCGTGACAAGGAAGCGAAAAAGGCTGCCCGGTGGTCTCTGTTCAGGAGGGGCGTTTCTTCTGCAGAGGCTTCGACGCCGGTTCCATCATCATCCCAATCTCACGCGCCGTCGGATCATGTTGGCATGACGGTGAATGCCGAGGAGAGCACATTCAGGCGGGAGAATGACATGGGCCTATGGGAGAGTAAAACTGGGTGGGGCTTGGTGGTGAGAGTGTGTATTCATTCCCCTGAATTGTCGGTTCAACAATAGTGAACTTGAAACACTTGGACCTTGGCCATGGTTGCTGTGCGGCATGAGAAAGTTCCTATCAATCTCTCTCTTCCAACATGTTCAGGATTGAATGCTGCGCTCGGATAGATATGAAAGGCATCGCCATCGGCTGCAGTACAAGGCATGTGGGATAGCTTACCACCAGTTTGGGTTGCGGATTGCCATGCACAGCCAATATCAAACATCTATCGATACACCTAATCACGTATCTAAGCAAACTCCCGCGAGAATGTTCCATCCCACGTACCCCCAACGCCGTTACATCGTGGAAATGCCCTCATACTCTGCGTATCCAAGCGCAAGGTTCATGTTCTCTAATGAAAGTCGTTAGCAAGTCCAAAACATCTGGCTCGGGCTCGGGCTTGGGCACTTACGCAAACACTGAGTACTGGCACCCTTGTTAAGATTATCTATCGTAGCGCAGCTTCATGCAGTTAGTATAACTGGTGCATATGGGATTTCAGATGCCCGGCCACTTACATGACGACGCGCTTGCCAGTGCCATCAACTGCAAAGCCTCCAATCTCAACGCCATGGAGCTTGCAGATATTCTTGACCATGGGAGCCTCTCCTACCACCTTGACCAGCTTCTCGCCAGCATATCGGTCCTGGTAAATTTGGCGAATATCGCGAGAGTCCATTGCCTTGTTGAGAGGGATGTTGATGGTCAGGTGAATGCCACTGTAGAGTGATCAATTAGTGAAGGGATCTTGGAATCCACATGGCAAAACCAGGATGACTAACCGGAACCACGAAGCCACGTGTGGGACGAAGCCGACTTTGGCCCCGCCGAGATGATGGGAGATCTCTCGCTCGTGTATGTGGTTGACCAATGAATATGGGATGAGATTGTCGGCGAGAAGCTTGACGTTGTTCTTATCGCTTGGTTTGGTGCCCGCTCCGCTGTACCCTGAGACACCAAAAATGGAAATGAAGCCAGTACCGTCAATGAAGGGCAGCAGAGGAGCGACGCTGAGCTGCGAAGCAGTCGCATAGCAGCCGGGGTTTGAGATCTTGGTAGATTGGCAGATCGTGGACCGTTTAGTGAGCTCAGGAAGGCCATATGTCCATTGCTTATCGAACCGATAGTCGGCAGACAGGTCAACAACAACACTCTTATGGCCAGTGTCCTTCTGAGCCTGATCGATGGCTTCAATGTAGGGCTTGCAAACCCCATTGGGGAGAGCCATGACCCAGCAGTCTATATCCGTGTCCAGCCGGGCAACATCCTCTGGAGACAAGTTCTTGTAGATGATCTTGCGCTTGGAGTATCCCTGTAGCTCCTGGCCAGTGAGCTCCCGTGAAGATACATACTGCAGATCCATGTAAGAATGCTTATTCAGGAGATCAATCAAAGCTTGACCGGTATACCCTCGGGCTCCAATCAGACCAATGCGAGATGGGATGTTGTTCGAGGCATTCTTTTTACCAAGAGGCGGGTTGGGGTTTATGGTGGCGACGTAACCTCGTCGTTGCTGGCCAACAATGCCTGCCACGGCGTGCTGAGCGGCGGGGCGCGAGGAGCGCAAAGATGAGAGGCTTCGGGCTTTGCTGAGGTTGTGGTAGAGGCCGAGGAGGCATCGGTTGGCGTTCGGAGCAGCGGTAATTATCGACGACGACGACGACGACGACGACGACGACGACGATGATGATGATGATGCAGATTGTCGAACAGCTCGTCGGGCGCCGGTGCGCATCGACATGGATGTGGCAGAGAGCATGGCTTCGAGTGGGTTCGAGTGCTTCTCAGACCACTTGGTTTGGTGATGATGTCGAGAACGAAAGCTGAGAAATGTTCTGGGCCGGAGGTGGTGATGGAGTTTATTTTGGCTCTCGTCTGCCTCTAACCACCGAATCCGAAAAAAGTGGGGCGTGGCAAGATTGGCGTTTTTCCTTTTGCGCGTGGCTCAAATCGCAGCTCCCAAGCACGTGACATGGTGGTTACGGAAGTGGCATTGACTTCTTGATATACAGGATGCGCACTCCTTTGTCAGACATATTTTATTCAAAATGGGTAAGGTCACTGGGAAATGATGTACTGATGAAAAGAATTCGGCTTTGATTCCGTGTATATCATCTAACTCCCATGTCGAATTTTGATTCTGTTCTTTTTGCGCTCATTGGTTGACCTTGTTTCCGCAACCGTGTGCTATGTCGAAGGCGAAGGATATTCGATGGTCAAAACACATGTCATTAGCGCGCCGCCACCTTTTTCCAACGATGAAGAAACTCTAGTTGCGTTGGACCGAAGTCCGGAGGTGCTTAGACAGATTGCCCGGTCCATCGACAGGGTTTTCGGATGTGGGCTGGAGGCATCTCACAAGACAAGGGGGGGTCGCGTGTATAACTCGAGAAAAGCTTTTCGGGAGCTAGGTAGGAAGCCCAGGTATACATTCACAGCTACAGTTAAACAACGGCTTGGCAGAGGCGAGCCTTGGAGGAGCGACTTGGTCTCGCAAGTTGGAATGAGAGGGTACCACGCTGCAAGCACAGGCGTGTGAACTAAGCATTGAGTGCGAGGGCTAGTTTATTGCACTGATACTTTGAAACGAATTGACAACGTCATCTCCAATCCAATCTCGAAGAGAGAATTCCAAAGTCCCAAAAAATAAAATTTGAGGCGTGTCAAATCATGAAGCGATGACCGGAATCATGAACTAGCATAGGTCAGTCCTCAAGGGCTGCAAGGTTATCCTTTGACTTCCTCCTTCTGCATAGCTTCAATTGTCTTGACTGCAGCATCGAGCTCATTGATGTATTCATCGATGGTCAACGACTTTGGATCGTCGCTAATGTAAGCGTTCTCAATATATCCACTCGCTAAGTACGGTCAGCAACAAGGCAAAATTGTGTGCTTTTTTTTAAGGGGGGGGGGATTCTTGGTGAATGTAGTTCATTGATACGTACCGTAATCCTTCAGTTCGTTCCACTCGTCGACGATGCCCTCGAGCTGCGGTCTTGTGATCATCATGGGCGGGATGTTGTCAGTATCAAATTCTATCAAGTCTTTGATGGACTTCAGGTCGGTTTCCATGTTCTTCCAAGCACCCTGGAGCTTCTGGAGCGTCCGCATGGCGGGGCCAATCTCGCTGCCGAGGCCACCGACTTGAGTCTAATGCAATGTTAGATTTCCAAAAATGATCGGTTGGGAAGAGACTAATAGAAAAAAAGGAAAAGGGGGGGCGGCGGGTTGTATGTAAAGTGGTGGCCTACAGTGATGAACGTCAAGTTGGTCACAAGTCGCGATGCAGTTAGCATTTTGGCTTCGTACTCATTCAGAAGACTCTGGACTTTCTCCATGGCCTCCTGCATCCTCGCTCTATCCTTCTTGGCTTGGACGACGATTCCGGTACCGATCGCGGTACCGATCGGCCACCTTGTGCAAGTCATTAGCGAGTGATTCATATCAAAGACATGGATTGGTCTAATCTTTTCCCGCGGTACTTACACCCACATGTACTTCGGGGCATCGTTAATAGCTTGGTTCTCTGAAAGGGTACATTAAAATTAGCGAGCCAGTTCGTTGTTCAGCAGTCGCGTTTGGAATTGGGACCAAGATCGTACTTCCGTCAATTTGGTACTGCAAATCGATGATCTCATCATTTGCTTGCTTGATTTTCTCCTCCATGGTCTTGATATCATTCCCCTCAATGACCAGCTGCCTCTCCAGGGAATTCTTATTGCCTTCGATGGTGACGCCGTGCGCTTCGCATACTCTCTCGAAATTGCCAAGTCCAGTGAGTGCCTCGGCAGCCCCGGCCTGCAGTTCGCCGAGCTTCTTCAGTTCAGCGTCGACTGTGAATTGGATGCTTTCCTTCAGCTCTGCCAGCTTGGCCTTGTCTGGGCTCGGCTTCTTGTTTTCGTCATGGTAGTCCCCGATGAATCTCAGCATGAGAGCATAGTACGAGGTGTCTACTTTGCCACCAGACATGGTGGCATACGTCTTGATGTCACCGGCGATTTCGACAATCCTGATCCAAGTGACATCTTTGAACTGTACACAATCCTTCTTGATCTAGGAGGGTGGGCATCAGCAAAATGCGTGACACACTGAGGCACAGGGAGGCAGGGAAATAAAATTCACAGAGGAATATGTTCCAACGAGAAGATCCACTTGTCTCCCGAGGTCCGCGCTGACTTCTCCCGGTTTGTCGACGATTCCCAACCACCTTAGGTATTCTGCACGGGTGGTTTGAAGCTTTCGCCCCGTGCCAAGAAAACGATTAAGCGCCTTCATATCGGAGGAATCGAAAATAAAAGCCTTTTCATCATCATCTTCGTCGCCGGGGGCCCTATTCTTGCCGCGCCGGTTGTCAACGTACATTCCTCTGGGAGCAAAGACGGACGGATCCGTAATTGGTTCCCTTGGGTTGAAGTTGGACGTCATTGCGGAGCAGAAGTGAAGTGAAGTGAATATGAATGATGAAGGTGGCTAGGGAAGTTATGGACAAGAAGATGAAGAGCAAACATACATTCGTCCTGGCTCCGAGAACTATATAGTCTGTTCCATTTCGACTGACGTCTACTTGTCACCAAAGTATGACTGCATCGCCCCCATGCCTCATCCCATGCCTACAGAGTACGGGCCGTGTCACAATGCCCAACAGGCCTCTCTCTACATGTATGCTCCGAAACCGCATCAATATTCAAAAGCAATACATACGAAATTGGCTACGGCCTTATCCGCAGTGAGGGGCAAATGAGAAATATATGCAGCCCTGCATGGGCCGAAGGCATATCTCGAGGTTCACGACTCAGGGTCCGGATCCTTCATCGTCATCGTCACATTTTCCAATAGCATCTCCATTCAAGACGCACAACCAAGCAAGCATGCGAACCAGCATTGTGGGAATGCCGAGTGTGCTTCATGAGGGGTAATGAGACCATGACAAAGGAATGGCGTGTTTTCATGAAGCTGGGCGCATGCAGGCGGAATTCTCCGTTGCAAAAAGTGCCGAATATTACCTACATACGCCACCATGTGGATGCATATACTGCAACTCTCTCGTAAAGGTGCTGCAGTGAAACCTGAGAACGAGGTCAAGGGAGGGAGGGAGGGGAGGGGGGGGGGGGGGCGATGGCAGATGGCAGTGTGAGCCGAGTCAGCCGACGATGTGAACGATCCATGATATTGTGAATCTAACAATGGTGCCCATTGTCCAGCTCTTTATTAAGAGAGTAACTTGTATGTGGGTCTATTTCTCACGACTTAAAAGATTCTTCTTCCCCAAACTGTATCACGAATTGACAAGAAATTGCCCTGCGTACGGAGTACAAAGCGTAATATTTGTGAAAAAGCTTGTACAGAGGCTGCGACAGTTGCAATCGTCTACTTGACAAACATTGACTCCATAGGAAAGTGAAAAAAAAAACCCACAGAAATGTCTGATATCAAGCCTCAGCCGCAGTCACCAGAGGAGTGGAAGGCCTACGCAACATCAACCGACGTGACGAGCATCCCGTTGCGCGACGCTCGAAATGTGAACGTGGACTCAGTAAGTAAAGAAACCTGTATTGCCGCATCTTTTCTACAGTTTCAATCAAAAAACGTTCTCTAATACGCTTTTATCAGAGAATCACGTCTCTCCGTGGTGTGTACTTTGACGCATCGGACGCGCTGTTGCCTTCCTTGTCCAGACTGAGTGTCTTTACCGATGTCCTTGCGTTTGAGGCACCGGAAACAAGCATCTCGCCTTACAAAAATGGAACGATCCAGATAGCCACCAGAGTCATCACTGCCAACGCGCCTGTGAAGATTGTGATACCCAAAGGCGCCTCTGGTGCCATGTCCATTTACGCCGCCATCCTAGACCAGCCGGTCACGGTGGTCGCCAGCGACAGCAGCTTGGTGCTTGATCTTGGCCCCGACTCCGAGCATGCCGGGCTTTCCATTTCATTTTACGATGGTAAGCTGGAGTATGAATACGAGAAGAAGTACTGGGATTCTAGAAGCGACGAGTTCAAGGCAAGTTTGAACACCCAACTGCGCATCGCCCTCGTCCAGTTCTGGAAGAACATGTCCATCGCCATCTCGCTGTGCTCGTACGTTGCCAAGATGACGACGGATCAAGAGTACTTCAATCTGCTCAACACGCAGGCCGTGGCGCTTGGCCAACAGCTTGCCGGCCAAGCCCTGGCCGGGCCGGACATGAGCTATGCGCCCGTGCTGGTGCTCGATCGGTACAAGGAGTCCACGCAGCAAGCGTTGAATGCCGCGACGGCCTTTCAAGTCCAGTTTGAACGCTTCCAGGACAAGAAGGAAACGGCGGAGAACCAGAAGATGGCTTGGGATGCCATGCTCGCGCAGGCCAAGAATGAAAGCAACATGCGCGTCAACCTGCGGAACCTGGCCCTGGACAAGTACAGATATGCTCGCGAGACGGCACAAGGGTGCGAGAAGCAATTTGCAGACGACGACTTTGCCCTGGAATTGCGCAGAATCCGGTTCGAGAATGGGGTTCAGAAGTGGAAGGATGAACAGCAGTTCAAAGCCGTGTTTGAGATCATCATGGCAGCCACTTGTAGGTCACGACTCATGAGTCATTGGCCATTTCCGTTATTGAGAGATGACCCCCTTTTCACGATATGACGCTGACAATGATTCTTCAGCGTTCGCACTCAACATTGCGACACTCTGCATGGGCAACCCTGGCGGTGGCGCCGGGGCCGCAGCATCCGTGGGACAGGCCGTCGAGGCTGTTGCCGCGGCAGAGAAGATCGCAGGTCAAGTCGGCAAGTTCTTGAAGTCAGACACCCTTGAGAACCTGGTCAAGTGTGTCCAAGCCCTTTATGATATGTACCCCATCATACAGGGCATTGTCGATGCAGTCGGGCAGTTCGAGCTAGACCCTTCCGTCGACATCCCCTCCATGGATATCATCAGTGGCACGGCCAAGGGCGATGCAAATGCGGCGGCCATCGTCACAGTGGCATCGTGGGAGAAATGGATCCTCGAGTCCGACGAACAGATGGAATTCGCAGTCAGCGAAGGGGTCGACGGAGCCGCAGACTATCGCCTCCAACTGCGAAAGCATGCCATCAACGGTAAGCAATTGGCGCAGGCGCAGGCCGAGAGCGTCAAGGCTGGATACGAGTATGTCCAGGCGCAAATGGAAGTCATCGTGTCGCAGCAACAGATTGATGGGCTGCAGAAGCTGAGGGATGAGTATGAGGATCAAGAAGCCATCTATGCTTTGGCCGAGTCGATGCTCTATGATCGCGCGATGGCTTTGCGAACCAGCGTCGTTCTATCTCTCCGAAACATGACATGGGCGTATCGTTACTGGGCACTCGCAGAGAGCACCGTCGTCCTCGACTCCCGCAAGGCCCTTGTCGAGTACCAGCTGGATCTTTCGATCCTCATTTCCGAGATGGAGAATGCGGATTCGCGGTATGCAAGTGATTTCCAGCGTGAGTCTGATGCCTATTCCCGAATATCCGCGACAGTAAAGCTTATTGTATACATATGACCACTGGAATAGCATTCAGCTACGACATCAAATCCGAAAACGTACGTTTGCCGCCTTCACTTGCCCCAACTTGTTGCGAAACTGACCAATTCATTGCAGCTTCCTGTGGATTTTGGCACGTCAATGAAGGATGGAATCCAAGGATCCGATCGCACAGGCAGCTTCACGCTGGCCCCAGGAGGAGAACTGGCCAGTGACTTCTACGAAGGCTGGCATTATCGACTCAAAGGCCTGGACCCGACGCTTCGCGGCATCTTACCCAAGCCCAGCGCGGTAAACGATGGGGTCGCGATCGTGAACCTGCAGATTACCACCTCTGGCATCTATGCAGATATTTACAAGGACAAGATGTTTCGCTTCGCCAGTCTTCCCCAAGTCCGACGATGCTCGTATGAACTTCGTCCGGATGGTTCGAGGGGCAAGACCAGAGTGGATCCTGCCTTTGAGACAGTGAACCATGCTGAGCCTACGCCATTTACCCAGTGGAAGATCAAGGTGCTCAATCCGGATGACCTTATGCTGGATGGTCTGCAGGGAATTGATCTCCAGTTCTCGGGCCATGTTCGATTCGAAGAACGGCGCCGCAAGCCGAAAATGTTGGGCTAAACACACAGGGACAACCATGCTATTGTAGTGATAGTTGAGGAAATGCTACCAGAATGTACGTACTTTGATGCGCAAATGTTATCCAGTATTTCTCGTCACGATGGCAAACTATAGTCGTACTACCCAGATGTTCCTCCCACTGATCATAACAAAACATTTGGAAGCAACTCGTGACAATATACCTACGCAGTGTCGATGAAGTTGGACTTGAAATTCTTGACTGCAGTATTGTTAGCCGCGCGAGCCTTAAAAAAAAAGGAAGAAAGGGTACATCGCTTGCACTCACCCTCCCTGTCCAACTCTTCCCACATTTCAAGAATGTTGCCCCTCTGCAGGTTCAATATGGGATTCGGTCCAGGCTCAGTGTTCTCCTCGATGTACTTGCGCAACGAGATGAGATCCATGTCAATCTCCGCAATGCCACCTTGGTTTTCGTTATCGACCGCCACTCAACTCACTCCCTTGCCTTCTCCAAGGTGAAGGGGGGGTACTCACCAACAGCTTTCTGTAGTTCTATCAGGGAAGATGCCGTCCCGGCAGTCAACTGGAGTTGTGAAATCCATGCCTGCGCAGTTGCACCTTGATCAGCCAGGATTCAGGAATACTGAGCACTGCCAGTGAACAGGTGCTTGGTGGCCACGCACTCTGATGAAGTTGACGGCCGCGACGTTCAGCGAGATTTGAACCCAGTCGGGGATGAACTTTTGAAGAATCTGAGAGTATATCTCGTCCCCGTTCAACTGCTGGCTGAGTTGCTGGAGCTGGCCCTGTGCCAAATCGACGGCATCCGTGGAATCAGCGAGGACCTTTCTGGTTGCGGTGGCTGATGAAGACGCGGCGCCAATGTCAGCGAGCCGAGCATCAATTTTTGCTTTGATGGCGTTGCGCAGCTCGACATTGTGAGCTTCGTCTTTGTACAGTCTTGCCAGGCCATCGAATATTTCATCTGTTTTTCAAACGTCAACTATCGAGGGGTCGACAGCAGTAGCCAAGGATGCAGAAAAGTGGTGGTATTCTGGTAGGTTGGGGGGAGGGGGGGGGTTAATATATACCATAGTCATTCGGCGCTGCAGCTGCGAGAACCGAGATTTTGTCACATACGGTGCCGACGTCATGGTATCCGACCTGTGTATTGAAGATTGGTATTGTGTTACTCATATTGATGCTTGAGACATTCGCTTGCCTTGAGCTTCCCTGCCTCTACATGGATCTGTGTTCGTTAGCCCATCGAGCTCCACGTGTCCTGGTAACAACCAACGACTCGCAGGAGCTGTTACCTTGTCCATCAAGTAGATGATATCATCCAGGATATCGATCAGCTGCCCTCGGATTAGCCGTCGCTTCTGCTACAATGGAGGACGGACGGCGTGAGCAGTACCTCGTTTGCTCCGGCGTCTGTGAATCTGAAGAAGTCGATGATCTGTTGCTTCGTGTGTGGCACAGACATCATTTTGTTGATATCCACGAGGTCGGTGAATGATGTTCCCTGGCAGACAAAGTTGCTCTTGACCAGGAGACCCCGTGGGGTGAGCATGTCCTTGTCGAAACTCATGGCGGCTGGGCGTGAGAACAGACAGAGTGTTCCAAGTCTAGACTGAGTTGGGGGTAATTCTGAATAACGGTGATATGTTGACTACAGGGACGACAGTTCAACTGTAGAATAAGTTGTCAAGGCGAGATCCAACATATTTATATCCATGATTAGCATGACAAAGGGGGGAGTGTGGCAGCAAACATGCATGGCGTTCAATATTGATGCGCGTGCAAGTGTGCCAGCCCAATATTGCTGAATCCTGAATCCTGACCCGATATGTAGCAACCTCCTAACCTCCAGCTTTGTCTTTACCCCTCTTTCGATGTTTGAGGTGTTTTCAGGGGAGCTCATGGCGTCGTCCACAGGGGTTTGGGTCGTATTCAGTCCTTGTTGTTTCTTCGTATCAGGCGTCACAGACACAGGCCTGTTCTCGTTGTGCACGATGTTCATCTTGGTTCGGGATTTCGCCGTGTCCTTGCATTCTCCTGTCGCGTGTCTAAGTTGCCACTTCCTGTCTCGATCAGTTTCTGCTGGCAATGGACATTCCTTCGTCATGAAAGAAAGAAAGAAAAAACAAACATCTCCGCTATGCGCCCGATTGCATCACTCACCTCGTCAGACGCGCAGCATAATGGACAGCACGTACGCCAAAGAAGTCTCCATTTCATTCGGTGCGCTCCAGACGGCCGCGCGCCTCAGTTAGTCCATCATCTCATCATCTCATCATCACGAGAGAATGAGATGGAGGTTGCACGCTGCCGTTGACGAAGGAGCACATGTGCGGGCTGTCACGGCGCCGCTGGCGAACAAGGACGTGGCTGCGGACGTGGCTGCGGACGGACAAGTGCCAAGGATGCAATCATGATTCGTGTAATTACTGCGTATGCTGTCCACACTGTCCGCGGTGGCGAGACCAGGGGACCAACGTCTTGCTCACGTGTCGTCGGGATCCTCTGCTGTGCGTTTCGTCACATGTACCAGCCGTCGTCGACATGTACCAGCCGTCGTCGACATGTACCAGCCGTCGTCGACATGTACCAGCCGTCGTCGACATGTACCAGCCGTCGTCGACACAGTCGGCATGCCAAAGTGTGGCATCACGCCGGTGCCATTGACGATTCATGCAAACAACGCCCGTGAGATGTGAGACTCGATTCAACAAAAAAGTTTCCACGCGAGTCGGGAAGTTCTTTCTTCCGTCGAAACCGGAATATCAAACGGGCCGGCCGCCTCACCAAACCGTTTTCTCAGGGAAACAACAAGCCTCGGCAAGTCGCACGAGTCGGCTCCACTTTCACCAAACCCCCCATGCATGCATGAGACGCAAAGGGAAAAAGAATCCAGGGCCGAGGGGTCCGGGACTTGTGGACGGGGGCTGCGTGGGTCCAGTGCTCAGGCAGGCAGGGCTCAGCGGGACCAATCATGTTATCGCACCTTTCCCCCCCCCCACCTTGTCCACCGGCAGGCAAATTACCACCGGATCGAACTCGTTGCGCCGGGGTCCTTTTCCGGGCGGGCGGGCACATGCAAACAACCCAAATTGGATGGGATATAAATTCAAAAACCTCGGCCTCACCTCGCCCGACACGCACACGCACCCGTGTCGACCACCAAGTATACATACATGCACATCAGCCCCCGTGTTGTTTCGGAGCCTTCTTCCCCATCTCCCTCCCCCTCCCTCTCCCTCTCCCCACGACCGCAACAACCCCTTGCCCATCATGGCCTCCTCGCCCGACTACGACGTCGTCATCGTCGGCGCCGGCATCTCTGGAATCAACGCGGCGTACCGCATCCAAGAGGCCCTCCCCGGCTTCAAATACTGCATCCTCGAGGCGCGCGACAGCATCGGCGGGACGTGGGACCTCTTCAAATACCCCGGCATCCGCTCCGACTCGGACCTCTTCACATTCGGATTCCAGTGGTACCCGTGGAACCACAACAACCCCATCGCTTCGGGCCCCTCCATCCTCGCCTACATGAAGGAGGCGTCGTCCAAGTTCGGCATCGACGCCAACATCCGCTTCCGCCACACGCTCAAGCACGCGTCGTGGTCGTCCGAGGACCAGTGCTGGACTCTCCGCGTGGACAACAGCAACAGCAACAATGACACCACCGGCGCCGACGGCGGGAACCACTTGTCCGTCTCGGCACGATACGTCATCTTCGGCACGGGCTACTACGACTACAACACGCCGCTGCAGGCCAACATCCCCGGCCTCGACACGTTCAAGGGCCAGATCATCCACCCGCAGTTCTGGCCCGAGGACCTGGACTGCACCGGTAAGAAGATCATCATCGTTGGGTCCGGCGCCACGGCCGTGACCCTCCTCCCTAAGCTCGCCGACGAGGCCAAGCGCGTCACCATGCTGCAGCGGAGCCCGACCTACATCGTCGAGCTCCCCAACCGCGCCTCGAGATCCTGGGTCGACTACCTGCTGCCGCGGGCCGCGGCCCTGCGCTTCAAGCGCATGAGCTGGATCCTCTACTCGCGCATCACCTTCCTGTTGATCACCGCCTTCCCCGCCATCGCCAAGTGGGCGCTCCGACGCCGCACGAGACGCGCCCTCCCCAAGCACGTGTCCCTCGATCCGCACTTCACCCCCCGCTACAACCCGTGGGAGCAGCGGCTCTGTGTCTGTCCCGACGGCGACTTCTACAAGGCGCTTCACACGGGCCGCGCCGACGTCGCCACGGGCGTCATCAAGACCGTCACGGCCACGGGCATCGAGCTCGTCTCGGGCCAGTTCCTCGACGCCGACATCATCGTCACGGCCACGGGTCTTAGGCTGCGGCTCGCGGGCGGCGCGACCATCGACGTCGACGGCACCCCCGTCCGCCCCCACGACAAGTTCATCTGGCGAGGCTCCATGCTCCAGGACGTCCCCAACGCCAACTTCGTCATCGGCTACACCAATGCCTCATGGACCCTCGGCGCCGAAGCAACCGCCACCATGGTCGTGCGCTTGCTCAAGGCCATGCGCGACAAGAACTGCACCAGCGTCGTCCCACGAGTATCCGACCCGGACGCACTGGTCGAGACCAACATGTTGAACTTGAACTCGACCTACATCA
>JFGX01000241.1:0-41691 GCA_000729855.1 Epichloe aotearoae | reverse complement strand
TTTTATAGCTTTATAACTCTTATAATACCTATAAAACCTAAGGCTATAGTATATAAAAGTAGCTAAAAAAGCTCTTAAGTATAAGTATATATAAGTAAACCTAGTAATTAAATATAATAATAATAACCCTAAATTAAAGGTATATAGTAATACTTTTTTTACTAATAATACTATAATATAAAAAAGCTTATAAGGCTATATTATAAAGCTTTTTAAAAAGCCTATACTTTTTAAGGTAAGTAAGTAAGCTACTATAATAATATTATTAACTAAAGTAAAGCTTTTAGTGCTTTTTTATTATAATAAAAAGCTTATAGCCTTTAGATAGTTATATTAAGAGATTAGGCTATACTTAGGTAATAATATACTTAAAAATTAAATATAATAATATATAGATAATTTACTTTTTTAAGAAAGAATTTATTAAGCTTATTATAAAGCTCTAGTATATAGATATTTATTATTACTAGCTTTATTAAGAGATTACTAAAGAAACCTTTAATATTACTTAGATTACTTTTAAAGAAATAATTACTAATAGCCTTATAAAGCCTCTTATAGGGAATACTTTTATAAGCTTTTATAAGGTATTAAGGCTTATATAATTACCTTTTAGTATACTTAGTAAAAAACCTAAAGAATAAGTATTATATAATAACCTTAATTTAGATAAGATTATAACTAATTAACTATATTTCTATACTATAAAATTAATTTAAATATTATAAGATTAATTTAACTAATTTTATTAATTTAGATTTATTATAAGGAACCTTAAACTAGGTCCCCTAGGGGGGTATATTATACCTATAAGGGTATAATTAATCCTTACTATATAATAGTCTTACTACTTAACTAGCTAAGATAAGAGTTTACCCCTAGCTAGTTATTTTCTAAGATCTCTATAACTTTATAGTATATTTTAGTACTATATAATTACCCTACCTATAGTAAAGGTACTTAGGTATTTAAGCTATAGTCTATACCCTCTTATAGGGTTAGATAACTTAATAGAGGTGGTCACATTGAACAGTAATGCATTCATGCACGTGTTGGAGTCTGAGCACGTACGGAGTACATACCCGGCCGAACTGGTCGTCAGCTTTTTTGGATCTCGCGATAATGTGTGGAAGCCCTTCGCCTGGTCGTGCCGATCTTTCTTTGCTCAACTTTCATTTGCAGCATACACTCACTCGCGTGCACATACGCCAGGACTCTGCATTTCGATTGCTGGATGAATTCTCGCCAACGAACCCATCTGCCCTCGAAATAAGCAATTTTCTTCCTCCCCGAAAAGCACCCGCATTCTACACGGCGATCCGGTGCAACTACACCCTTGAGTCTTCACAAACCGCACAGCCAGCCGCGGGCATGCCAATCCGACTCGTACAAGCTTGGGCGTAGCAGTCGGCTGCCCAATCAAGCCTCATGCTGGAAAGAACGGCCGCCAGCCTGGAATCATGCAGCCTCCAGCGTGTTCTCTCCAAGCCAGGCAGATTATCGAAACGATGCAGACACCTTTCTGCGGACTTTTGGCAGCATGGCGCCTCGGCAATCGAGCTCTCTGGCAGGTGGCCGTCTCTGAATAGACGCAAAGAGAGCGAGCAGGACTCTTTTGAACAAGCGGACCCTCCCCCGCAGGCTGGCCTGTTGGCTTCTGCCTTCTTGCTCGACTTTTTGTATCCCAGTGGGACGTACGCTTTATTGCGTCGACTTTATCCGGCATTGCCACGACCGCAAAGTGGCAGGAAGTCGGCTGGAGCTGCACGACCAATGAATTTCACTTCACATACCGTTACTACAGAGGTAGATGCGTCTGTCGCGTTATTTCGGTGTGGCGAAAACGGGAGTCGGAGGAGCAATCGGGTCAGGCAGTATGCATCGCGCAGTGACGGGAAAGCAACAAGAGACCACGTCCCCTTGGTTGCCAATACCGAATCTACCACCGCCGACTTTGACCCGTCCGACTCGACGGCTAAAGGACACCCCCGAACGAATCGCAAAGCACATTTTCACAGCTTGACAGACCTGCTTACGAGACCGGAACATGCGCTCTACAACGACGTGTGGGATTCATATGGCAAATTGGACCAACAGCTGAAGCAGCCTTTTCGCTCTGCTGTTGTGGTGTATCTTTCAACATCGCGGAGCATAGTCGACATTGGTCGGGCTGTATCCATACTCCGCCAAATCCCGGTTCAGTCGTGGGATGATGACGTACAGGCTGCTGGCATTCTTGTGCACTTACGAGCTGGAGACTCGGCGGCTGCACTCGATGTTTTCAACACGGGGCTCCACTCTCGACATTCGGGGGCAGGCCTTGAACATTTGTTAGAAGATGCGCTCATGAAGAAAGAATGGACTACAATCCTGAAGGTTTGGCTCGAGCATTTCTCGACCTTGGGGAAAGCAACGTCATCCTTTTCGGAGCACCATGGCAGGCGAATTCCAACAATGGCCACGATCCCAGATCTGGCAACATTGTACTTCGCCTTTGAGCGATACCTAGAGATCGAAGCGGCAGAGTCTGTGAGAGCCATGAATTTATATGAAGACACAAAGCTTGGTCTAGAAGCACTTCGTCGCTGGTTAGCCCAACAAGTCCTGCGACAACCGTGCTCGCCCAAACAAGCAAAACCTATTCTTCAAATATGGAACGACCCAACACTATACGAACAGTACTTAAGTCGTATGCTATGTCGCTGGGAGGAGGGATTTGAAACGAGAGCTGGCCTTGGTCTTTTGTCCGAGATTTACTCCAATTATCGCAAGCTCGATGGGGTCAAGACCCCCGTCCCGATACTACGCAAGATGTTTGATTTCTACTACCCGTCAGATGCAGAAGGGCTAGCTGATGTGTACCGCGACTGGCATCATAGTTGGGGAGGCCTTGATCGATGGGGCCATGAGAAATTTCTGAAGTTCCACTCTGCGTGTGGTGATATCATCGCCGTCAAGGATCTTTGGATCCGATATACGACGAAATTCCCCAAAGTAGTGAAGCGGCCGCTCGGTTTCCGAAGCACATTGAATGCGTTCGCACAAGCAGGTGACGTCGCAGGCGCCGAGAAAGAGTTCCGAACCATGACGGAGGAGTATGGCGTAAAGCCTGATATCGACAGTTGGAATGCTCTGCTCAAGTGTTATACCAAAGCTGATGCCCAAGCTCGCGCCTTTCAATGCTTCGAGGAAATCAAAAAGGTGGACCGACCAAATGCCTTGACCTACGCACAGGTCATGGCCATGGCAGCCAAGCGAGGAGATTTGACCACTGTTCTAGAGTTCTTTGACCATTCGCAAAAGGACAAGATCTCAATCTCGAAGGAAATGGCACTTTCGTTGGTCATGGTGTATTGTCACAACGACCGTTTGAAAGATGCCGAGAAGATCTGCACCGAATTCGCAGAGCGCCACGCGACTAGTGCCGTTGTCTGGAATCAGCTCATCTACTTCAACGGCCAGCGCGGCAACCTGAACAAGTGCTTCGCCCTACTAAAACCCATGAAGAATTATGGCGTGGAGTGGGATCACCAAACGCACGAGTTCCTTCTGCGGGCCATGACTCACGTTGGCCAGATACAGCCTGCTTATCAACTGCTTCGGACTGCGCGCGAAGACGGTCTATTTCCCGTTGGGCCAGAGCACTATTCCGTGGTCGCATCTGGTGCTGTGCGTACAGGACAGCTGGACCTGGCCGAGACGATACTTTCTCATATGCGGTCTGCAGGCTTCGAGGTGCCGTTGAAAGCTCATGTTTCATTGGTGCAGGCGGCCGTCCGCCGGAAGCCGTCCGCAGAAAGAACTCGGGCGCTGGCAAAGGATCTTGTGAGCCACTTGCTCGCTACGCTGACATCTGCAAAGGCCCAAACAGCCGCCCCAGGTGTTGCACCGTCTCCCTGGACAACATCAAGCGGACTGGTAGAGTTGAGGCGACAGACGGCGGATGTTGGGCGAACCATCATGTTGCTCGTTGAGCTACGGGACTATGTGGCTGTTGAACGACTGATGTCGGCGTACCTAAAAGCCTTTCCTGAATACAAGCAAGGGAACTTCTTCCCACCCGAAATCGCGTCGGCACTGATGCTCGGGTATTTGAAAGATGGCAAACTGGACCAAGTTTGCAAAATGTGGAAGCAGACGTTGGATGGAGCCATGGCCAACAGCAGCAGTGCTTCAGGGGCCATCTATCCCGCATACCAATACGATCTCGCGCGCCCGCTCAGCGTGGTCATCAAGGCGTGCAGGGAAGCCAACGACGGGCGCGGCCTTCTTAACACGGTCGAGCAAGTTCTCGGTTCTGGGTTCAAGCTCACGGGAACCAACTGGAACCTCGCGATCCGCCACCTCGCTGACCTGGGCCACTGGGAGCGCGCCATGGACTGGTGCGAGCAAATGCTCATGACGCACTGGCGCGGCTGGACAGCCTCGCCCACGGCCAGAACGCTCCAAGAACGCCGCGACCTGAAGAACGACCGCGTCCTCGTCGCCTCCAAAGCCACAGTGTTCAGCCTCCAAAGAGAATGGCTCAAGCTACGCAAGCTGGCCGCCTGGTCTGGCGAAGTATCCTCCAAGCTCAAGGACATTGAGCAGCGCCACCCCAAGCTCCACCACGCCTTCATCACGACCGACTACGAACACCTCCCCGCCACGTGGGTCTTGCCCAAGAAGAAGAGCATGACCAAAGCCATCAAAGAGATGCTAGAGCCCCTTTCCCACGACGAACTGAAAGCCATGCGAAAGGCGCTCGAGAAGCAATTGCGTCTAGAGAAGGACAAGAATCGTCATGCGCGCAAGAGCAATCCAAGTCCATTTCGTCGCGTCGTTGCAGGACGAGGCAAGATGCAAAATCAGCGTCCGACCCAGGCCCCGGACCAAGTTGTAGCCAGGGCGATCACCCCGAGCGAGTTGAACAAGTTGGATGCCATGCTCAAAGAGGAGTTGGCTGGGGAGAAGGAAGGGACTGTGTGATGTCGTGTCACATTGAAGGGTTTCCCACTGTATAGTAATTGTATAGAGTAATTAGCGTCATTCATCACAACCTCATAGATGGCACGGTTTAGCATCGGAATCCCGACTTTGAATGGCTCACATGTACATGTGCCCTGTGTCTGATCTTGTTTGAAAAATCACGCCTTCAACGGTATTTCCGACACTCTAGACTCCATACAAAGGTTCTGCAGACGCAAGAGACGCAGGCCACACGTACCGGGGAGAGGAGGGGTCAATTGACCGGCTCACAACTCACGCGAACAAAGCCTAGATACATGGCATGAGGTCGCAGGTCCATCACGCCCGGGAGGCCACGGCCCACGACTGACTGGATCTCGGCGCAGCGCAGGGCAGACGATGCTGCCGGACCGGACGACATGCAGCAAGATGGTCTGACGTTTCTCAGGCAGCCGTTTCGGCGCTACGTTCCACCACTGATTGCTTCGGTAAACATCTTTGGCGGTGAAAGTTTATATGATTCCGACTTCTGGCGGGCACATTACCCTTGGTCATATTGTGAGTGGTTACCATATACATGATGCACCCAAGGCGCCTTATCCAGAATAGTAAAGGCCCGTCGTACGAAATGAGCGTCCGGCAGCAGCAGCAGCAGCAGCAGGACCAAAAGTGTGATGAAAATGTACAGCAATCCAAAAATAAAACTCCATTCCCTTTTCTATATGTGACCATGTTCCAATTTGCGAAAAAAAAATAAGAAAAAAAAAATCAGACAGCGATTCATGTACATACGCAAGTGAGGTGACTGATGCGATTTGTTTCAAACTGAACCATCATGCTAAATCCTCGGCTGACTGAGGCGGTGGGGGCTTGTTCACGCCGAGAGAGCGAAGACGCCGCGACAAGAGGCCTTCTGTGCCGGCGAGACCGCTCGAGCCGGGAAACTGGGAGAAGGCGTTGCCCCCGTATCCAAAGTCGCCTCTGTTGAGTTTCTCGTAGGACGAAGTGCCGCTGGTGGTGGCCATGGTTGCGGAGTCCTTGGTGGATGGGCGGCTGGAAAAGGCCTGCAAGGAATCAGAGTCGCTTGCGTCGCTATCGCGGGGGGGGTCCCGAGAAGGGAGGCGGAATGGGACGGGCTCGACGGGGAGCGTGTTGCCTCCACCACCGGCGGCGGAATCGAGCCCGTCGGCCATGTCGAAGGCGCGAGAGGATGCTGTTCCAACGGAGAAGCCGAGGCTGCGGCGGCGGAAGGCCTTGTCTATGGCGAGCTTGGCGCCTGGTCCGGATGATCCGGTGAGAGGGGGGTGCATGACCCGGATGGGCTTGTAGGGGGTGAAGCGCGGCTCGGGCCACGTCGTTTCGTTGCGGAGCTTTTCTTTGCCCTCGGGCACGCGGTTGGCAAAGACGACGCGGATGGATTTGTAGAGGTAGAAACGACCCTTGGAGGGACAGCACATGTGAAGATGGACGAGGTAGCGGAGCATAGGGCGGCTCTGCGCATCAGTCTCGCTGGGATTCGGCACGTTGTCGATGATGGGGCCTGCCGAGTAGCTGCGCTGGCGGATGAACGTCTTGGTGCCGGGCTCCATGCCCGTGAGGTCGTAGGGCATAAGGAACAACTTCACGGCCGTCTTGTTCTGATTCTTGATGACAATCTGGATTTGACCCTTTTCCGGGATGCGGTAGCTGCCTCCTGGGGGGGCACGGGGTGAGCCCATACGCCTGTTTGGCCGAGACGATGGTCTTGGGCCATCATCAAGGTGCGAGTCAGGCATGAGAATGTCGCCATGGTTGTCCATGGGTTTCCGTTCCATATATCGGCCATGTGCTTTTCGTTTCGACCTGTGTTCCTCTTCCAAATTGGGCAGTCCGTTCTCCAGGTCGATCTGGCCAACATATGGACTCGGCCCGTCGTCGGAGGCTGACCTACTATGGGAGGTGCTGCTGTAGCTGTAGTAGACGGCGGGGAACGGCAGTGTGACATGTGCCGGGCAGCGAAGGCTCGATTTGCATTTGCCTTTGCCGAGAACGCCGATTTGGGCAAGGAAATCAAACGGCTTGGATGGTGTCGTGGACATGCGGCCCCTCAGAATACTCTCTTCATAAGAGCCAACCATGGAAGCATGCTGAATCGGAGACGAGTCTGAGCCAAACGAGGGTCGCCTGGTACGAAACATGGCTGGTGTCTGGTGGAGAGATGTCCCGTGCTGGGCGAGGAGACTTGGGGTCAATGTCAGCGACCTCCTGGGCTGGTGAGCCTGGTATGGTTCGCGACGGCCAAGGGAGAACCGAGAGCTGCCAGCAGCTGGACGAGGCGACGGTGTAGCAAACGGTGTCGAGGTGGCCGAGTTGAGTGCCTGCAGTCCCCTGTTCAGCTCCCTCGACGACAAGTCAAGACTACGGGGAGCCATGGCAAAGTCAAGCTCGTCATTGCTTTCTGATTGAACCAACGGGCTGGTAGGAGGATGATACGCGAAGCATGACGAGAATGATGACGACAAGGGGGAAGCCGTGACGGACCTGAAGCTTCCCGTGTCGCCCAGGAACGGTGTACTTCTCTCGAAACGAAATGGGGCGAAATCTCGAGGTGGTGACGTCGCGATCCAGGGCGATTCAGATGCCAGCTGGCTCCCAAGCCGCTTTTCATGGTCCCGAACTAACCGTCGTTGCCGCCCTTCCTGGCTATTTGTAAAGTCGCCACTATGCAACGCCGACCTGGGACGTTCAATCTCCAACCCATCTCGGAGCCGGTCTTCCGCCGAGCTTTGTGTTCCATTATGTGCTTTCTCGGGCGTGATCTGGACCGGTGGCAGTAGCTTCGGCGACTCGGGTGAGGTCCGACGTTCAGTAGGGCTATCCTGTCGTTGGAGGATAGATTCGAGCTACAACGGGGGAGAAGACGTGTTAGGCATGGCATCATAGTGGCCGATTGAAACAATTGACGTTTTATATGCAAGGGCACCACACTTACATGGCGGTTCGGTATCCATGTTGGACTCTCCCCCCTCTTAAGTCTTTCTATGAGTTCTGCCCGGCAGGAAATTGCCGCATCATCGTCGATTTTGGGCGTAGATGGGCGTGTCGGACTGTCGGGAACCGGGCCCTCACAGAGTTCTGTCGGCAAGCTCTCCTCAGAAAGGCGCCTCAAAATCGGAGGCGGAGGGTCGATGGGAGGAATTCGTGCCGAGCCCGATCGACCAGAACGACGAGCATGATTGTCAAGATCGTCTTGGAAGATAGGCATGGTGGTTTGGAAGAGTGGGAGAAGAACCACAGCTCAGGACTGGGCTGTGGTTCCCCAACTTGTGGCTGGACAAAATAGTAATACAGCGGCGGCTGATTGACAAGTCGAGAGAGGTCCAGGACAAGAGTTACTGGGCTTGGTTACTGGGTCATGTCGTCATGTGCCATCAGGCATCAGGGGACAGTCGATTCACAGGGGTTGGTTGCATGTGAAATGTCGAAGTGTCTGGGCACGGACAGAGAGAACGCAGGAACAAAGCAGACAGCATCACGAAGAGGCATAATGTGGGTGTGGGCGGCCAGACAGACAGACAAGCCAGAGTGGATGGCGCTGGGGCATCACATCGTCATGGGATCGTCGGTCCGTGTCTGTCTGCGTAATAATCGTGATAATCAATTGCCTGCAGACCCCCCCACTGGACTTGACGGCATGGGCAACCTCTCTCATTAATATCGGGGGCTATGACTCGATAAGAACCCGCAGAGGGTCGCCGATGGCTCAGTGCCCGTTGCTCACGTCGTCGTGCACCCGCCAAGCGGCCGATGCAATATCAATGCATGAAAGCCCGCTCCACATTTTTGTGCCGTTGGCGGGTGCTGTGGACGTGGCTGGAGACGTGGCTGGAGACGTGGCTGGAGACGTGCAAACTCTACTCTGAGTGAGAAGCGTGGGCGAAAAGCTCAACAGGTGGACTCTATGTACGCTCGGTATCAACCGTGAAATCTATACCGCGACATTCGGAACATGGCTCCAAAGAGACCCCTCGACTCTGCAGAGTCCGAAGCCGCGGCCAAGAAGCCCAAACGAGGATTCAGAGTCGGCCCAGATAACTTGCCAGACGGTCCATGGCGACGAAAAGGTTTGCGAACACACCCACTCACCCCTCACTCACTTACTCACCACTCACTTACTCACCCACTCAATTACATCTCACGAACGAATCGTGCATGTAAAAAGAGAGAGAAAAAGCTTTAAAATACTCAGCTAACTCACTGCCCATCAAAGTCACCAAGATCAAGAAGGATTTAATCCACAAAGCCAAGGTCAAGAAAGAATACGCCAAAATCAAGTCTCGCGAGCAGGCGAAGATCCAGAACAGGGAAGATAATGACAGCAATGACGATGAGGGCGATGGTGACGGGAACCGCCAAAACGTCGTCGCCTGCGCACAGGACAGTCACCGAGAACAGGTCAAGAAGAAGATGCACCCCACTCGCGAGCTGATGCTCAGAGATGAAGAGAAGGCACAAGCGGGTGCCACGGCATCCGAAGACGCAATCACCAGCGATGGCTCGAGACGACGCACCAGGCGGCCGGGCTACTACGACAAGCAGCTCCAAAAGGCCGAGGAGCGGAGGAAGGAGGCAGAGCTGCGGCAGATGGAGATGCAGCGGAGGAGAGAGGAGAGGGAGAGCAAGATTGCGGAGAGGCAGAAATTCAAGAAGGCCATGGCCAAGACTGTGGGGAGAGATGGTAAGAAGAAGCTGGGACGGGAGAGCACCATCCTGCTGGATAAGGTGAAGAGGATGATGGACAAGTGAGCATGCCCAGGAGCAGGCTGTTGTTTGTCATTGCCGGCGCTCTGTATACGTTGTATTTGGAGGTCGAGCATCACTGTTTGGTGCCGTGGATGACTTGGAGTCGCGTAGGGAACAGGCTATTTCCTACAGGCATCGTTTTGCATTGTTGGATTTCGTCGATTTCAGCCATTATTAATAAGATCTGACTACTACCATCGCCCATTACTACGCGACTTCTTTTGATGAACGCATCAGGGAAAACGCGATTGTCTGATGGAGTCTGGAGCACCCTTGAGCGCCTTGCCGTTGTTGTTTCGCGGTGATAATCGACGGGGGCCTGGGGGGTTTGCAAGGCTTTGGTAAGCATTCCGACAGGGCCTCAGTTCAAGTCCGGCTGCCTCGATTGTGTTTCGTATCCACAAGGCAGGCCGATTAGCCAGTCCACTGCTGGACAAGCTGCAGGGGGAAAAGACGGCATCTGTTTCATCGACTTCGCTCCACGTAAGATGAAACACCACACGAGTGGACGCTGCCGCCAAACAATAACCTGATAGTGGATCTGATGCTCCGTATTAATTAGATCAACATTGATGAATTGCATGAATTGCTTGCTTCCCCCCGGTTTTTCCCACTTTGCCTTGCAGGTACCCGGACCAAACCCTGCGGACCGGATCGCCTTCCTGCTTTGCCTTGCTGCTTTGCCTGTTGGTACTCCAATTGCTGATGAGATGCTCAGATGCACGGGGGTTCACCACTCCGCCTTGTTGGTTTGCTCCAGTTCAGTTCGTCCATGACCAAACCCCTTTCCCTGCCTCCACCGCCACGCCGCTTGTTCCAAACTTGGCGCGACTCCAGTCTGGGTGTGCCTCCATCTGCACATGTAATTCACAAGTGCGTAGTCCGTACTCCCGACAGCAACCAACGAGAAACAAGAAACAAGAAACAAGAAACAGCCGTGCTTCCAACACGGCGCGGCAAGCACTGTCAAGTCTCAATTTTCAGTCCCTGAATTCTCGAACACGCCAAAGTCACTGCCATGTATTTATTGTCTTCGCGCAAGGCCGCGGATAGTAGTTCTGTGGGGACGGGTAAAACGACAATGTCTCAGTAATGTATGATGCCTTGCTTGCTCAGCAAGGACGTCCGTCTCTTCACCCCCTTGGTCATCTACGAGTAGTACATACATGATGGTCTGGTTCGCCATCAACTACGCCCTGGCACAGAGTAGTACACATATTACATACGGATTACATACATGGACTTGCCAGTTCTTGCGAAGCGGAGCCACCGTCTCAGGAAGCACCAACATGCCCGCGTCGCAGCCCAACTTCATGCGTTCGTTCCTATGCATCCACCATCATCTCAAAGTTGCGAGTGTGCTTCTGATGCGATTGAAACGACATGCGGCTCGGCTGTCCTTCCTTTGTTGTTGAGCCGAAATGCGCTGGAAATGCGCTGGGACACTCGCCACTGCCGTTACTTACTGTTGCATGCAGGAGGAGCCAATCTGACTGACTAAATAAATGACTACCCAGGAACCTAGCACCCACCGTACGAGAGAAAGTAACTTTTATCCCGCATCGAATAATACAAGTATGGTACCACCAAGCACCCCCCCCTCCCCCAATACTCCGCAAAATTCACGTAGAGGAAGTTGGGTAACTCGGAGCCACGAATTGGATAGTTGAGAAATTGACGCCCTTGTGCATTTTTTTTGTGCCCGCGTTTTCGACAGCCCCCTCGCATGGGACCATTGGACACATAATAACAAGGACCCGAGTAATACTCCGTACGGAGTACTCCGTACATGGTCCGTACATGGTCCGTACATGTCAATATTTATCTGCACTGCTTGTCGACGTTCCTCGCCCTCCGACCAGCGTCTCCGTCTGGTCCGGCCTACTAGTCTGGTCCAGTCTGGTCCAGTCTGGTCTGGTCCGCAATTGCTCACCCTCCAGGTCTCCAGTTCTCCAGTCTGCAACTTCCACTCCCTCCCCCCCCCCCCAATTGTCTCTCTCTGCTGCTGGCCCTTGTGGTGACTGGACCAAACCCTGGCGTGCCTAGCACCCTTATCCTCAACAGCACCAACTTTCTTCTGTTGCTCATTCTCTGCCTGCTCTCGAAGTCGTCTTCTTCATCGTGTCGCCCTGACTTCTTGCCAATCCATCATTTCGATTGGCGGCAGCTCTCGTGTCGGCGCACCGTCTCCGCGCCGTCGATGAGTGCAAATCCACATCTGAGTATTATTTCTTCCTCGACTTCGTCGCACCGTGTGGCCTCTCGCCAAACACCACCTGCCCTCGACATATTGTGATTTTCTGCCTTCGACTGGCCGCGACCGCTTTCACCGTTTTTCACCATGGCTGCGGTTGTGGATGACTACCTCGACAGACCTATGGACAACGACGATATCTTCCCTTGCAAAGGCTGCGGAGAGGTCAGTACACGAGCCATGAGAAGATGGTCTGCTAGAAACTACACTACTCTCTAGCCATGACTGTATCAGCGGCTGACGTGGGAAACCATCTGATCTAGATTCTCGAAGAGGGCAAAGCATTTGAGTTAGGTATGTCACCAGGCACCCAAGGTTTGCCATGATTCAATACTGCTTCTTGGTGTCAAATTCAAATCCAATCATTTCGTTCGTTACTAATGGATTGTGCGTGACTAGCTGGGAACCGATGGCATCTCGATTGTTTTCGCTGCCACACATGCGGCACCCTTCTCGACTCCGATGCCAACTTGCTGCTCCTGGGCGATGGATCATTAATCTGCAACAACTGCACGTACAGCTGTAGTGCATGCGGCAACAAGATTGAGGATCTTGCTATCTTGACCGGAGACCAAGCTTTCTGCGCAACTTGCTTCCGATGCCGCAACTGCAAGAGAAAGATCGAGAATCTGCGATATGCCAGAACTTCACAGGGCATATTCTGTATGGGATGCCACGAAACACTCATGGCCAGGCGGCGGAAGAAAAACAAGGCCACCTCGGGAGCAGGAGCAAGATCTCGAGACAAAGACCACTCACCAATGGTTCCCGAGAAGTCGCTTCCCGCACTGCCCGAAAGCGCCATTCCTCCAAACGCTTTCTCCAACGATCGTGTCGACCCCGATTCCGACACGCCCACAGAAATCTCCCCACCGCCACGCGCAACACACCGACACAACAACGAGTCTTCGTCGAGAGGCAGCTCGAGACCTGCGCGCTCACCAGAAGGGCGAGATTCGTCAATCAAGACGGAGGGGCTGAGCTTGCCTGCCACTACGTATCGGAAGAATCGCAATTCGTCCATCTACCAGAGTGCAGACTCTGCACCCGGTGAAGGGCCAGAAAGCTTCTTCATACCCGTAGCTCTTGACCCCAGCCCTGGTCCCGTGGCCACTCCTCGATCAATGTCAGACAACGCTGCTGAAGGTGGTCGACGCAAGGAGAAGGATTACTTCAGTGTTCCAAAGTCGTCTGCGTCGGACAGGCGTGATGATTCTGCAACCTCGGCGCCTCATATTGCGTTCCAGGAGAAGGGCCGTACCGCTTCGTCGGACCATGATGTTGCAAGACTCAAATCCGCCAAATATTCCAAGACGCAAGAACAAGGTCAAAGGAAGACCTCGGCATATGGTGACGAGTTCAAGCTTCAGGAGGCGCCGGTTGTCAGGAAGGGGGTATCAACTCGCAGCAGTGCTTCCCATTCTCCTGTCCCCCAAGATAATTCGTCCAACAAGATCAACAATGGCATTGTACGGAAGGACGGTCATACCAACCTGTCGGAGGCTCGGAGAGTGAATGAAGCACGCATTTCCGATGATTCGGACGGTATCAAGCCAAGCAGCCGCCCAGATCTTACCAAGCCCATCCCTCGAAAGGGACTTCCTCCGACCAGTGGGAGAAATTGTAAGTTTCGCGAATTCTCGGTCAAACTATGATGGGCCTTGCGTGTTCTTGGCTAACCAAGCCGCAGCGAATGGACAACCCGGTTCGCGTACAGCTTCATCAGAACAAACTACTCAGTCTGGCTCAAACGAGTCGTACACGCAGCCTCGCGCCGCCCCGCCCCCGCCGCCATCAGCTGGCGCTCATGCCCAAACTCCTCAACAAGCGTCAGGGGGCGCGAAGGATCATGGTGAACAGAAAGTATCGCCAAAACTACCCAGGTGGAGCAACGGGGGCGAATTCAGCATGGACGAAGACATGGCTAGAATCCTTGGCACCGATGAAGGGTCCTCCTCTATTCTACGCCGAGTATCCAACGTGGTACGCCATGGCCGCACCGGCAGTGTAGAATCCAGCTACCATCCCAACCCCACCAGGATCAGCCATAGCCGAAGCATCAGCGAAACAACACGAGCTACTACATCGCCCAGGTGGCCCAAGTCTCCTTATGGGGTCGACGATCACCCAGCAATGTCTCAAGATATCAGCAGCCCGATGTCCACATCATCTCCCGACGATGCTTCCTTGCTGAAACGACAACTTAGGAACTCTGAGCAGCGTGTAGCCGAGCTGGAGAGGCAGTTCTCGACAGAAAAGGACATCAAGAACCTGAACAAGAAGTTGGTTGAGAAGCGGAAAACGGTGTCCGTCCTTGACACGCAGACGGAAATAATGATTCGTCAACTAGAAGTGCTCGCCGGCTACGTCGAGCGCGCCAAGGAAACGAAAAAACCAATCGACCCCTGGGAACTGGAGGACTCGGCCATCAAAGAGTTCGTGAAAAAGCTGGATGCTGTCAAACAGGACATGTCGGATGCGATTGAGAAACTGCATGAAGAGCGCGATCAGCTGGTTGAAGAGAAGGAACAGGCAGTGGCTGATCGGGAGCGAGCACTGGTGGAATTCGAGCAGCTTTCGTCCAAGAATGCCCAGTTGGCTGACATGAACAATGACTTGACGCATCAGATTCAGGAACGCTTCAAGTCTCAGATTGGAGACGTCAAATCACCCAACGGTCTAGGTATTTACGGCCCTGGCAAGACTGGCGGCGCCGGAGGATCATCTCTCAACCTGGAAACCTCGAGCTTGGCGACAGGCACCACGTTCGTTGGCGATGAAGAACCCATCGTTGAGAGTGGCCCGACGGTGGTGCAAGTCAGAAAGGGGCAGGTGAAGAAGTTCAATTGGAAGAAGGGTTCCAAGACAATGGCGCAAAACGTCGCCAAGGGCGTCAACAGAGCAGTCGTGGCCTTCCAGCAGACCGACCGAGAGAGACTTCAGCAGCAGCAAGGTATGGTCGGGGACAACATTGGCCTGCCCTACAACATGACGGTCTCGCAAGTCGAGTCGGTGGGACCCTCATCATTCAACTCATCATTCAACAATGTGGCCCAGAACAAGCAGCAACTGGACCCAGGCAAGCAAGGGTTCGGATTCTTTGGCAAGAAGAACGCAATGCCCAAGTCAGTCTCAGCCAGCGCGGTCGCCACTGCGGCAGCTGCAGAGCCCGCCTCAACCTTGTTCGGGTCTGATCTAGTCGAGCGTGCCGAGTATGAGCGTCGTCAGATTCCGGCTGTCATCACACGCTGCATCGAAGAGGTTGAGCTGCGCGGTATGGACCAAGAAGGCATCTACCGCAAAACGGGCGGCAACTCTCAGGTCAACATGATCAAGGACGGCTTCGACAAGAACGAGAACTTTGACATTTCGGATCCAGACATGGACATCACCGCCGTTACAAGTGTGCTGAAACAGTATTTCCGAAAGCTGCCCATGCCCCTCTTGACTTTTGATGTTTATGATCTTGTACTGGAATCAAATGGTAAGATGTACCGGAAGTGATTTGTTGATTTGCAGTAGAGAAGCTAACAAGGCATCAATCATCATCATGTAGCTATTGTTGACGAGGCTGAGAGGTGTCTACATCTCAGAAAATCATTCGCCACGATGCCCGAAAGGCACAGAGACTGTCTCGAGTTTCTCATGTTCCATCTTCATCGAGTGGCCCAGCGCGAGTCCGAGAATTTGGTAGGTGATTGGAAGTCTTCAAAAAAGGGCAAATCCCCCCCCCCCCTCCCCCGTCTCTCGGGGCCATGTCTAACATTTCTCTAGATGTCACCAAAGAACTTGGCCGTTGTGTTTGCACCAACAATCATGCGAGATCTCAGCATCGAGCGTGAAATGACGGACATGCACGCCAAAAACATTGCTGTGCAATTCGTTATTGAAAATACGAATCGCATCTTCGATGATTCCTAAGCCCTCGCTCTCCCATGTGGTTCCGTCCCCACGTGTGCATGAACACTGGCCCTCGTATGACATGACGCGACGGGGCTTTTTGACTCGGGATCGACGTCGAGCGGGGATCCTGGTAGCGCTGGCGTTTGTTTTACTTCTTCTGGCCGTTCATGATAAAATCCTTTGTCGTCTGAGCAAGGCATTGTCGCGTCGGCCTCACTGTACTCTTCGGTATTTGACGACTTCGTTTAGCAGTCACACAAAAAAGTAGCAATAAGAAAGACGACGTCGAGACTGGGCATGCATGACGACAACTTCTTCTCCCGCGACGACTTCTCATCTTAAACACACTTTTCTTGCCACGCCAATTCTTGCGGCTTATGTGGAAGTCATCAGGCTCCGCGGCTGTCATGGCTCAGGACATTGTGTATGCATTTTTTTTTCTTCTTCTTGCAACAACATTTTACTGGCGAGTAGTCTCAAGGTTCGGAGGGAAAGAGGGGGGGGAAGAAAAAAAAAAAAAAAAGACATGTACATGTCTTTGCGTGTGTGCTTTTATTCAACTTGAGATTTTACTTTAACTATGCACATCCTCATCGGCGGCCTTCGTGTTAAACAAGGTCTCAGAGATTGGTGTTTTTCAGCGTCTTTCGCGGATCCGCATTATGTAGTCCTTTTCTTTTTTTTTTTTTTTTCCTGCCTTGTCTCTCAGTCACCTAGCTTTGATTCGGAATTCTCGCCCGCTGGTCGGTGGAAGATGATGGCGTATATTCACTCGGCTTGTAGGCAGGTGCATGGAGGAGTCAATTTGAAATGGGAGTGCTCCGGAGCAGTCGAGCCCAATAGTGAAGCTCTCGTTAAGCTGTGATGTGGATGCTTTCTCCGGCCGGGGTAGTTCATGTAGCCCAGCCCCCTTTGAGGATGAACCACCAATCCGCCCCAATCTAAATCTTGTCTGCAGCACCGTCTACGGATCCCATCATGCTTGACCTTCGACACTTTAAGTCATCGTCATCTTCATCAAGGCCGTTCCCCAAGTCAAATTTGCAAAGTGCCACCAGTATAATGTTTTAAAAAAAAAAAATCATTGGAAGTAGTCCTACATCAATTAACCTTTGTCCGCCCACCCATCCGCCCAACGCCGCCTTGCGACAGAAGATGAACGCCAAACGAGCAAACTTTTGGAAAGAATACATGGGGGTTTTTTTTTTTCTTCTTCAACAACAACAAAATCAACAACACCTACGCAGTGACACCACCTTGCTCCCGCTGCCTCTTTGCAATATAATACATAATCAAACTCTTGGGATCCTCCTTCATATTGCTCATGGCCTCCCAGAAGCCGCCGTCACCGACCCGCTCATGCAACGAGACGCAAAACTTGACGGCATCCATGCGCACCCCCGAATCAGCCGACTCCAGACACCGGCTCGATAGGCCCGTCAGCTGCGCGAGTTCCTTCTCCGAGGGCACAAACTCGGTGCGCTTGTCCAGCACCTCCTTGAGTACATGCAGGCCCATGCTGAGAGTGCGACAGCCTTCGATGGTGCCATCGCTGCGCGCTTGCAGCCTCTTGCTGAGAACGACGACCATCTCGGACCCGTCTCCGATGGTGACGAGCTCGTCGGCAAGGAGCTCCAGGCCGCTGACGACGTGGGCTCTCGTGTCGTAGGCGCCACGAGTCTCGAGGAGCGATTCAAGACCCTTGGAGACATGGGGCTGGAACTTGTCGCGCTCCTTCTTGAGGAGCAGCTTGATGGTGGATAGGATCTGTGCCTTGACATCCTGCACCTTTTCCGTGGGCATGCCGGGCAAGGCGTCTTCCAAGTACTGGAAGAGTCCTAGCAAGAGGGCTTCGAACCTCTCATCTGTAAACACGGTCTTGCTGTCGCGGATGAGGGACTGCAGCTTTCTGAACCCGTGCACCTCGAGATTCTTGTTCCTGATCTTGCTGATTCCGCTGTCCAGGAGTTTGGAGTTCTGGCGAGCCTTTTCCGGCGAGTCGAGCTGCTGGTCTGTCGTGAAGAGAGACTGGCCGTTTGCCTTGGGCAAATTGCCTGCGTCTTCATTGACCGGCTTGTCTTCCAGCACGGGGGCGTTGAAGGTGGGCTTTGTAGCGGACGCGTCGTCATCGGTGAATGGGTCCTCGTAGACTTTCAGTGAACGAGATGGCGTTTCTGCTAGAGAGTCGAGCTTGTTGTCGCTGCTCGAAATGTTGTTGTTATCTTGTGAGTGGACTTCAGGCTCGGCACGCACCATCTCGGGGGAGTCCTGGAGCTGTGTCGCCATGTCTTGCTTCGGAGGAGAAACGTGCGAGTTGGCAGGCCGAGGTACTACTACTTGCTTGCTGACATCCTCCTCAATTGATTTTGCGCAGCTGACAGAGGGAGGCGATGTTTGCGCATTTTTCAATACCACAGGGCTGCCGCGAGGCGAGGCAGTGCGCTTTGATGTGGATTGTTGAAGGGCAGGCGAAAGGATGCTTGATTCACTAGCATGAGATTGATGTCCCTGCCGAGTTTTCGGGACCGTCTTCTTTGGCGTGACGGCCTTTGCTGGTTGCCTGGGCGTGGGATGATGCTTGGACTTGGTGCTCTCGGGACTGGAAGCTTCCAGTACGTGATGATCTCGGACAGAGTATGGACCGGCGGTGGCCGGGCGAGCAGCCGTTTCTGGTCTCCGCCGAGTCGGCCGCATGGGAGCCACCGACATGCCTCCGGCGTTGACGGACAGGGTTGATTCGGGGCGAGTCCTTGTGGCGGTCGACTTGGTGGATGTCGTGGATGTCGTGGATGTCGCGGAATGAGCCGAGACATTCGATGTTGTGCGTGTTGGTGAAGAAATGTGAGCCATGGCTGATCCAGGCCGGGCTGGCAGATTCTTGGTAGCCAGTGCAGCCTTTTTCTGCGCCAGCATGGTTTCACGGAGACTCGGCTTGCTGGACGTCGTCATGGTGCTTCTTGAAAGCCCAAGACCAGGTTTGGCTGGCGGATCCGACTTCTTGGGGGAGTTGGGATTGCTGGCATCTTTGTCAAGGAGTTTTTGCGCCGTAGCGTCCAGGTCGGCCATGATGCTGCCCCTCATGTTAGCAAGCCAGAACCACCAAATGGACATGGAGAATGCCGGAATACATGTATGTGTTGTTGTGTTATAGCGTGGAAATCCCAGGGATGCACTTACGCATCAGCTCTAGCAGGCCACACGCCCCAAAAGGCCCAGTACGCTGATCTTGTCTTCTCTCTCACGCCGGGGTTGGCATCGCCTAATCCCTTGCGGAGTATCTTCTCCATCAGATCCACGCCGCCGGTATGTTCGACGTGGCTCTTGTGACCAGCTTCTTTCCGCAGCACTGTTTTGAGCCAATTGGTGGCGTAGGTCCTAGGCTGGACGTTCTTGTCTTGACTCGCACACCAGATGTGGTGCATCAATCGCTGATTGTAGGTTACTCTGCCAATGATTCGGTCGACCGTCACATTCGCCATCTGCGAGCTAATCTTCTTCGTGCCAGCGGACAGCTTGACAAGATTCTGCATGAGCAACTCAACCATGGGGTCCATGGCCGGACCTAGCGAGACGGCGAGTTCCTGCACGAGGCCGCAGCCCTCCTTTGACAGACTTGTCCGCAGCGAGTTGACGGCCTTGATAATACCGTCCAACATACCGCGCAAGCCGGTGACAAAGACATCCTGGAAGTCTGTTGCGGCATTGCCGGCATTGAGCCTGCGGAGAGTGTTGATGGACTGCTCACGCTTCATCCAGTTTTGCTCCGATTCTCGTCCGTCAAAGTGCGGTGCCATGTCCTTGAATATATCGTCGAGCTCGCGATTGGTATTGACATACTGCGGATCGACTGCATCGGCTTGCGCATCGGGCATCGGGGTGACTGGGCGCTCGCTTGCTAGAGATGAGACGCTGGCGGCGAGGTGCGGACGGCTCGGTTGCGACAGCTGAGATGGCTGAGAAGACTGCGAGGCGAACCCGTCGCAGGGAATTTCTGGGCGTCCACCGGGGGGGGGCAAGGCCTTGACGATGGCCTGTTTAATGGCAGGGCGAACCCTGAAATTTTTCAATTGTCGCTTGAGGTCTGACTTTGCAGTATTAGGGGCCGTCCTGGTCAAGACGGTCAGGTTAGCAAAGCCTCCACGGAGCAGAGCTTGTCGAGGAGGCGAGTCTCTCACTTGAACAGTTCAATCACAGTGGTCTTAGCAGTGTCGCGAACCATGCCGTCTGCATCCTCGAGAAGTTCCATGAGCAGGGGTACATAGGCGCGGAAGGGCAATCCTCGTTCCTCGTGGGCCTACATGGCGACGACAGACGTACGTACGGGTTAGCACGCATGGCACAAGAGCGTGTGGCAAGGACAGCAACCATCTAGAAGTTGGGAATAATTTGTATACCTACCTGCAGCAGCCAATGCATGCCCGCCTCCTTGGCTCTCGGGTTCTTGCCAGTCAAAGCAGAACTGCGCACGAAGCGCTCAACTTCGGCAGGCGTGACGGGACAGAGCGTGTGGAGCGACGCCGTGGCCAGAGATCGATACTTATCTTTTGAATCGCCGAGCTTGTCAATAATCAACGGCAGGGTGCGCGCAGCCTCGCGAGCAAGGAGCTTCGGGTCCTGTCGCGACAGACGAGTCAGGAGGTGATTGAGCGCAGTGAAGCCGGCATTGACGAGGGCAGCATGCTGCGAGGAAGAAGCAGTGCGAAGACCGTCGAACAGGTGAGGAACGCAGGTCTCGGGGACATTGTGTTGCTTGATGGCGGATTTGATGGTTGTGACGAACTGCACTTTGGCATCGAGAGACGAGTCGCTGCCCAGGATGGTCAGCAGATCCGCGACCTGCTCATCCGTGAGCTTGTCGGGCATGGCCGTCGGTTGCTGTACTGTCGAGCTGCGAGAGAAACAAGAAATGAGGAAGACGAAGGGTAGCTCGATAGCCAAGAATCTGGCTGGGCTGGGCTGGGCTGGGCTGGGCTGGCTGCGACGCTCGTTGTTAGAACCGTCCCTCGTGTCGGGCCATCACAAGAAATTAGAAGCGCGGCATCATGGGGGCCGTGGAATTGGATGAGGTGTGAGCGTGACGAACGGGGTGGTGAGATTTATAAGATTAAAAAAAAAAAAACCGAGTCGAGAACGAGAGCCGGAGACTAGGTGAGGTCATTCCGGGGACTACAATAGAAAGAGACGCGACTTTGAGTGGTCGACACGCCCAAAGAGGGGCAGCTGATTAATAAGGCCGGTGCTCTGGAAGAAAAGAAGGGGAAAGAAAAGACATGAAAGGGGCGCGCCAAGCCTCATGGAGTCATGGACATGTCTGAGAAACATACAGTACGTCCGTAGAAACATACCTATTTATGATGGCATCGGGGGAAAGTTGGAGTTGCGGCTGCGCGCCACAGTGTAAAAGTGAATGAAGCACAACTCGGACAAGGATGCGGTTTCGTTTGGTGAGGTATAATATGAGAGAACCGATGCATCGAAGGGAATAATCCGTGTGTGGTGGTGGAACAAGGTGCAAGGTGCAAGGTGCAAGGTGCAAGGTGCAAGGTGCAAGGTGCAAGGTGCAAGGTGCAAGGTGCAAGGTGCAAGGTGCAAGGTGCAAGGTGCAAGGTGCAAGGTGCAAGGTGCAAGGTGCAAGGTGCGAGGTGCGAGGTGCGAGGTGCAACGGCGCAACGGCAGCGGGCTTGCGAGTTGGCTGTGTTGTTTATGTTTGGCTGTCGGGTAATCCGTAGACTGGTTACAGTTGCCCGGGGGGCACACAGTAAATCTCGGCTCCAACAAAGTTCGTCTCGTATCCAGGGTGGAGCCTCTGAGTCCTAATTAGGTAGGCGGTGAAAAATCGCTGCATATGCTTAGCATATGCTATTCTGCCAGTCAAAAGGCTCCACCCTGGATATTACGAGACGAACTTTTGTTGGAGCCGAGATTTACTGTAACCCCTTGCCCGGGCGAGGGGATGCGGATAATGCGGATAACGATGGAGATTGGGGATGGATGCGGGGCTGTCAGGTCACTGGTCAGTCAATCCCATCATATATATGTTCTACAGCGGTAATTCGAATCCAGAAATCTGTCTTCTCTCTCGAAACATTCATTCATTCACTCACACCACGACCAAGAACTCACCGCCCTCACCGTTCCGCCCAACAATCAGTCAGTCACACGGCCTCGATCAAACGATGACCCCCGCCATACGAATGACCTCCACCGACGACAACGCCGCCGACGCCGACGACGACGAGCAGCAACAATCGCCCTTTACGCTGCCCAAACTCCGCCTCGAGTTCAGAGACATCACCCACCCAGGCGCCAAGCTCTTCTTCTCCTCCCTCAACGCCACAAAAGTCATCACAAGGGCCGCCGCCAACGTCCTCCGCCTTCTCTACCGCTCCCCTTCCGATCCCACCACCACCGTACCGCCCACCCGCTCCGTCACCTTCATCTTCCGTGACATGCCCGGCGTGGCATACACCACCGGCAGCGAGCTCGACGACCACCACAAGGAGGTCCACTTTGCGCTGGACCACATTTCCAAAACGGCCAGGACGCGGACGCGCTCCGAGGTCGAGGGCGTCGTCACCCACGAACTCGTCCACTGTCTGCAGTGGAACGCGCAGGGCACCTGCCCGGGGGGTCTGATAGAGGGCATCGCCGACTGGGTGCGGCTGCATTGCGGCCTGGTTCCTCCGCATTGGAAACGCGAGGTGAGGGACAAGTGGGACGATGGGTACCAGCACACGGCCTACTTTTTGGACTATTTGGAGAAGAGGTTCGGGGAAGGCTTCGTGAGGAGATTGAACGAGGAGCTCAGGGTGGGCAAGTACCACGAGAAGACGTTTTGGTCGGAGCTGACGGGGACCACGGTGTGTGATCTGTTCCAAGATTACGTTGCGTATCTCGAGGACGACGAGAGACAGTCCGCACAAGCGGAAGGAGAGTTGAAGAGAGAAGCAAGCTAGGGATCGGTATGAATCACCATGGGAAATCTTGGCTTCCATTTGGATAATATTGTTACATTCGCCAGTTAAAGGTGCTTATCCATTAGCTAAATTCACATGCCATTGTTTACGAGAACAGTGAGACTTGAGGTGCAGTGCATCTCCTTCCACTTGTGCGATCCACCAAGAGATTTATGTAGACCTTTTGAAGGAGGCGAAGCGTGGCGTTTGATTTGTTCTTATCAAGTGGGGATACATAGTGGGCATTTGGCCGGTTCTCACGTTTGATATTGAACGACTTTGGAGAATAGACCACGTAATTTCAAGTTGTATTTTCTTCCGTGTTTCACCGTTGTTGCTTCTGTTGCTGGTTCTGCATCGACAAATGAAAAGAAAAAGGTAGCGATTATTCATCGCGTAGATATAGCCCATTCTTGATGGTTTACGAGTAAGATGTCGGGGGGGTTGGCAAAGATATCCCTCCTTTGTAATAAAACAAATTCAAACGCCAGTGCAAAACTCCCTAGTCCAGAAAATGATATGCGCATGAGGTGGCGTCTATCCACGCAGTTCTCAATGCTTTTACATGCCACGTTGCACTAGGGGAGTGACCCATGGCCACTTGCGTGTCCAATCTACCCGTGCAGAGGAATATTGGCATGACCGCTGACATGCCCGTACGCGTCGTTCTCGCTCACAACGCTCCCCACCTCCGACCAGCTAGCTGGCGTGAGCATTCCCTCGCTCTCGCTCAGTACGTCAAACGGCCGTTGTACTTCTTGTGTAGCGTTCCGCTCCAGCTCAACCTCGCTCGACCCAATGACAGACACAGAGTCCGTGGGAGTCAACTGTCCATCGCTCAGGACCTCGGGCTCAGAGACCGGTGCCACGGGTGTTTCTGGCAATGGAGAGTAAAGGTTCCGGCTGGAGTCTTGAGCCCAAGCCTGAATGGAAGCATATGCCTCGTGGCGATCTTCTTGACCGGCAGTCGCGTATTCATCATCAGCGAGCCGACGCTCGACCATCGGCGGTGATGTGAGCTGTGAGGGGGAAAGATCGATCGTCGGCGGTGATGTGAGCTGTGGCGGGGAAAGCTCGATCAGGGCCGGCGAGCCGTCTAGTGTGCGAGAGAGAACATCGTCGTCTTCGCGAGTCGTTGCGCTGTATATATCCGACATGTGCTCTTCCTTCTTGGACACGTACGTTGCCGACAAGTCTGCTACTTCCTCGTTATCAATGTGGTGCTCGTCTGCAAAAGGGTTGGTGTACAAGGCGGATGCAAAGCCACTGCGGTGGCGAAGCCCTGCATTCTCGTCTTGCACGTCGGTGCCCGTGTTGAAAACATATGCACCCTGTTCAGCATTCTCGTCTTGCCTCAAGAAGTCGTCGAACGATGATCCGCGAGTCCCCGCGCGGGGCCGAGACGATTCAGAAGCCGGCAAGGGAGCAGGGTTTTTGGTCGTCTCCCCGTCCTCCTTCTGCTCCTGCTGCAGGAGCACCGAGTTCCAATATAGTAGTTCCTCACGCTGTCTTCGACGAGTTTCCTCGTCCGCATCGACGCCCGGTTCGGCGCCCGCTCCACGACTGGATTGCAAGAAACCCTCTGCATCTTCGGGCCTGTTGAACATGGGAGGCCGTTCGGGGGGGTTGATGCCTTCACCCAGGGAGTGCAGCGCCATGGCGATGCGACGTCGAATATCATCCGCATATCTTCGCAACTCGGGGTTCTCGTACATGGCCATGGCTGCCGCGACGGCCACTGAGACAGCCACCACGGCTCCGGAGGCTAGCACCACATGGTGGACGACGGGCATCCTGCAACGTTTCCGAGGTCGGTTTATACCACTCTGCACGGGCAGATATCTGGTGGTGGCGGGGTGGGCAGGTAGTAGAATGTAGTAGTCGACGAGGTGCCTCCGCGAACAGCACGCCCAAAACAAGAAGGGCCTATCGAGGCCTATCGGTCAGAAAGTAAGATGACGTTGGCAAGAGGAAGAAGTTTGGACTTTTCTAGAGGGGATTTAAAACATTTAAAAAGGGAGGTGCGAAAGGTTGTAACGAAAGTGCATACATACATGTGATGGGGCCGCCAAACTGCTTGCGTAATAGTCCCTGGTCAAGAGACCTCGCCACTTTGCCGCCCCCAGGCAGGTGCAGTCGCCTGATTACCCGATTGGGAGGCCTGGGTTTGGAGGCCACGTGTGAAAAGAGCAATGTCACATGACTAAACCCTGCAGGCGTGTTTGTTCTTGATGCATTTTGTTAGGACAAAGGGTTTTTTTTTTTTTTTTTTTTCAGCCAGCTGGAAAGTCTAACTTATGCAAGCTCCAAAGCATATTGATGCCCATGACTTACATAGCTCTCATCGAGCGTGGTGGGGGGACACAAAGTGGGCTGCAGTGCACCACACATGTCTGGTATTTTTAAAATCTACACAAGTCGACAAGTCGCAGGAAAGTACTCCGTACTCACCAAATTAAAAGTTAAAAAGCCAAAAGCCCATCATGTATGTATGTGTATATTTAGAGAACTCGAACAACCATGAGAATGTGCTTAGTCATTACTGTGGACGCAGGCTCGCCACGCCACCCTGGAGCCCTCGGTTTCATCGGAATGGAAGGAAGCACCGATGACACGCACAGCAGACACAGCAAGGCAGGAACAAATACATGCATGTACATCACTGTATGTACCTTCACACGTGGGCACCTTCTGTATCCAGGCCCCCCGGTTCCTTCTGAAACATCAAGCGACCGTAACGCTTTACTGGGAAAAGTTTTTGATTGAAACAGTCATCCTCAACTCCTAATCGCCAAGTACATGAGTGATTTCTCGGACGTAGAACGGATAGAAAAACAGCAGATAGAAGAAAGATGCCTCGAGAAGAAACGCACGCACGCCAAATGTGGTATGCCAGCCCCGACCTGGTATTTCGACTGCGTCCACTTTGCAGTTCTTGGATCTTGTGCAAGAAATAGTCTGTAGTACTATTACGGACTACTGGCCGCCACTTCGGGGTTTCGGGGCCGCCAGCCTCCGGGCCGACCGACATGGTCCCAACAGGACTCAGACTTCTCTCACCAGCACCACACCAACTCGCTTGTTCATGTCCGTCTGTCTGGTCCGACTGTCTGGTCCAACTGTCCATCCGTTCAGTGAGAGGAGTGGGTTGATGAAGAGCTGGAGTTGACAGAGTCGGCCGAGTCGGCCGAGTCGAAGCGACCAGCCTTTTTGCGCTCACTTGAGGTTGAGCATGTTAGTAGACTCGATGGACAGTACTTTTACCAACGGAATTCAAAGCCATGACGTACTAGGCTGAGCGGTCCTGCAAGATGCAAGCCCAACGCGAGTTGCCAGTCTTGATGTGGAACTTGATGCCTCTGTTGTCACCAAACGAGGCAGGCGGCGCAGCGGGAGCGCTGGCAGCAGAGGTGGGAGCAGAATCAGCTGAGCCGGGCATTTCGAGATGGGTCGAAAATGAAATGGTCTTGGGGTGATGGAAGGAAGAAATGTAGTTATGGAGATATCAAGAAGAGAGTGTTCAAGCAATAGTTGGGAAACGTGACGACTCGCTTGGGAAGGCGATGTGACGGGAGCCCAGCATCTTCTTATACAGTCAGTCTTACACCAATGAACCACAAAAAGACATGGCGTCATGGGGCTGCTCTTATCAGGGGGGGATGGAGGGCTAAAAAAAAAAGTGAGACCGTAAAGAGACTTGGTACCATGTCTAGAGTACTGTGAGGAATCCCGCGCACACTCGGATCCCAGACACCGAGTCACCTTGTCCCTGACCAGGCTAAAACATATCCGTCACTACGGAGTTATCCGTAGAAAGGAGAGAGACCAGGTGAGTTATTTTCTGGCATCCACAGTAAGTAAGTATAGTCGGGAAGCATCACAGCATAAAGGACGACAGGGCCTTATTGAGACAAGTAGAGCATGTGCATGTGCATGTGCATGGGGGATTTCTGGCGCCATGCAGAACAACGTTTAATGCGTCTGCGTCTGATCCGCTTGCCCTAGTAAAAAAAGTACCAAGACTCCGGTGTTTTGCGTGTTTTGCCGACGTCCGGCTGGACGGGTCCGGGAATTGCCTGGATACGGGCGCAGGAAAGGGACGAGGGGAAAAAGCCGGAGTCGTCGGGTGGAGATGCCTCATGTTTAATATCGCTGCCTATTATCGCTGCCCATCGCGTCACTGGACAGCAGAAGGTCATCTCTTTCCTTCTGGAAGGTCCATCATACAGCCCGATTGGTAAAGTCGTCAATCTGAAACACGGTGGGCTGGCGCAGCTGCAAAAACACGTCATAGTCGCTTGCGACGAAAGACGGCTCATGGGGTTATGATGGCAGTGCCACTGATGAAGCTGCAATGGCCGTTGCAGCGTCGATAATGTAACCTGATGACACTATATTCGACCGACTGGAAGTGATCCCATACAAATCGCTCCTTGGCCATGTACTGTTGTGGGTCGATAGGCCACTCACTGTCTTTCAAGTCATTGGCAATTGACAATGTTGAGTGTGATGTGAGTCTCGATGGTCATGGTGGCTCCCACGTCTCTGTCTCGGAAGAGGGAAATCGAAAACGATCCTTGGTTCTCTGTTATTATGGATTCACATTGAACTATATCGGAGAGGTGCTATCGACTTCAGGCTTCGATGACGATAATGGTATGTGGTGTATCAAGAATTGAAAAGATTGGAGTCGAAAAAAGCAAGAGGTTGGCTCAACTTGGACATTGACCTATCGGAGTCGAGGTTACCCGTGGGCACAGCTTGCGCGAGGACAGAACTCAAGATATGCTTCAAGGACAATGAGAGTCTCGTCGGAAAAATGACGACGCCATGATGTTTGAGAATTCCATTGTGTGGTGACACAGACACGGGACACAGAAATCCACCTGCTCTGCGGAGCGTTGTACGTCATGCCATGCCATTGGCTAGCTTTGGCACGGAAAACGAACGAACTCTGCACTCGCCCCCCTGCAGGTCAGTCCAGCTGAAGAAAGAATTCCGCAATTGGGCGGGCACAAGATTTCTCATCGATGATTGGTCCAGGCAGAAACGGGCTCGGCCACGAACGGCAAGTAGGCGTCCTCCCAAGCGCCTGCCGGGAGGGACTCTCGGCGGCTGATTGGCTGGCGGAGTTGACCGTTTGAATGTTCCGACGACCAGCAGAAACTCGAGGCTTCGTTTATATAGAAAAAGGCACAACGTCCTCTCACCATGACCATGTCGGAGTTCCAAACGCATTCACAATCGCCATTCTTTCAATCTTCGTCGGGCGCCGGCGTGCAGTCTTCCCCCCTTCCGTTCCTTCTTCTCATCGCCTTCTGCTTTGCGCAGGTCGCTGCCTTTCCTTGCCGTGTTCTCGACGACAACTAACACGACGACTTGTTAAGTCGCCATACATTCATTCTCTGACTGCTGCGCAGCATCTGACGATAATTTGATGATTTTTTTTTTTTCAATCTTGAATACCATCGTTTGGTTTCCCCCCACCCTTGATTTTATGAAATATATCCAATCCGATCCGATCCGATTCGATCCTTGCCATTACGTTTCACTCTCTTTTCAATAGTCGAGAAGTCAAGATGAAGAAGGCTGCGCTCCCGACTACTCTCTTCACCCTCATTGCCGCGGTGGCAGCTTACCCTGCCGGAGCGGGACTCTGGCCACGAGGTTGCGAGCCCGGCACCCTGGTTTGCAATGGCAACACCAGATTTGCCATATGCAACATGGACCGCACGGCCGTGTGGATGAGCGTCTCTGACGGAACCGTATGTGTCTGTTTCGGCTCTGGCTGCACCATTGCGGCGACGACTGCAGCTTCCACCTCAACCCCAACTCCAACCAAGACTCTGGCTTCAGCCATGACTGGAACCCTGAGCACAACTCAGACTCAAACTCAGACTCAGACTCAGACTCAGACTCGGACCTCAGACCCCAAGCCATTGCAGAAAAACCCCGTCAACCCCGTCAACCCCGTCGTCGTCAACCCCCGGCCTTCATCTGCCGCGGTTGTCGCCACCAGCTCCCCCCCTCCCGTCGCAGTCTCTAATATCCCGGCCTCTGCCTCCAGTGCAGGCAAAACCTACCTCGGCACCTTCAGCGGCAACGGCGACGCATCGCAGGGCTGGCCCCAAGAGCCCCAATGGGCCGACTTCGAAACCATGTGGTCCTCGAACCTCGCCAACACCATCTACAAGTCGTGCGCCGTCTTCGGCCAGATCAACAACTCGGACCAGGAGAGCGCGGCCCTAAAGACGGCCATCCAGACCGTGTCCAGGTCGTCGGGCGTCGACGAGCGCTTCATCCTCGCCGTCGTCATGCAGGAGTCGGGCGGCTGCGTGCGCGTCCCGACGACAAACTACGGCGTCACGAACCCGGGCCTGATGCAGTCGCACAACGGCGCCCACTCCTGCTACAACGTCAACCCGTGCCCCGAGGCGCAGCTCGTCGGCATGATCCGGGACGGCACCACGGGCACCCCGTCCGGCCAGGGGCTCCAGCAGATGCTGGCTGCCGTCGGCCGCGGCGCCGGCGCCGGCGCCGGCCAGTACTACAAGGCCGCGCGCATGTACAACTCGGGGTCCGTCGCCGCCACCGGCCTGCTGCAGGACGGCGCCGCCACGCATTGCTACGCCAGTGACATTGCCAACCGACTTGTTGGCTGGTCTCAGGGTGTCGGCACCTGCAAGTTTGGCTAGCAGTTTTCCTTTTTTTTTTTTTTTTTTTTTCCCTCTCTTTCTCGCCTTCATTTGTGTGTACGAGTCTGCTCGCAGCCGGCCTCTGGCTGGCTTTGCAGTGTTTTTACAATTTCACCATGTACGAGTACCAGAGGGGCTTTCAGTTATTGCGTCGTGTCTGCTTAGATCCATTGACTTCTATAAATGCTCAGCATTATACCAAGTGCCAATGTAAATGTCATCACTCTTGCGCAACCGCCCTCCAAGGACTCACCACCTGCTGTCCATCATTTTCATAATCTCATCTTCTTCATCATATTCCGTCTTGGTACTACCATTTGACACCCGCAAGCCTCTTGTGTTCATTTCCTCTTCCACCAGACTTCTCGTCGGCACTCCTCGGAACAAATGCGGCAGCTCCTCCCTTCGTTGTCGCAAGCAGCCGTCTACACTCCTCATTCCCACGACAAGAAAGCCTAGCTCCTCTCTGTCGACATCGAATACCTCCCACCACTCGCAATCAGGCATCTTGGCACCAAGGTCCTTGGCAGCATTGTACACGGCAGCCGTGGCTAGAGCGTGCGGCTGGTGCGTCAGATAGAGCATCTGCGGTGATAGCAATGCCGTGTTGAGATATTGTATCGTTCTGCGAGACACGGTCGACTTGGACTGCGACAGGAAATCCAGCGTCTGTAGATACGTGATGGCTAGCGCGTGAGGGAGCGCGACGTGGGTGTTGAAGGATAGGCTGTAGAGGATCCGCGCTTCGAGAGCAAGAATTCGGGTTTGAAAGGCGAAATAATCCGCTTCGGATTGGTAGTACGACCTGGCATCATCTTCGGGCAGGTCGCCCGTCCTGAATAGGGCTGAGTTGCGGGAGAGGAGGTAGGCGTAGACGTTGGACACATCGCGAGGTGAGCGGGGGATGGGGCCAACTTTTGCGACGAGGTAAACGGATGCGGCGGAGACGTCCTGAACAAACAAGGGAGCAGTTAGTCCATGCTGCGTCGTAAGCAACTTTGTTGGGAAGAAGAAGAAGAAGAAGAAGAAGAAGGGTCTTGGTACGCTAAACTCGTGGGCCCATGGTGAAGTTACGAGCCAGAACCTGGCCAGGATAACGTTTGCCTGGGCAGTGACGGACTGCGGCAGGTCAAGAAGCTGGCCGGCAGCTTGGGTGAGGCATTGCGTGGCAATGAAGATGGATTCTTGGAGATCCTGCGGCAGAGAAGACAGAGAGTGGTACTGATACAGCTGTGATGTGGTGGCGAGAGGGTTGGTGAGATGCGCCATGGCTGCGCCGCGACGCGATTGACGCAAGAAGAGAACTTGGAGGCATCAATTGAAAGTTGAAGTTGATGATGGGACGCCCAAGTGGATCCGAGTTGATGTGGAGCTGATGTGGAGCAAGACTGGCTGGCTGCAGACACTCGAAGAAAAGTGGATCGCGATGGCAGCTCCCGACCCCACCCCAACCCAGCTCAACCTCAACCCTCATTCCGACAAATACACAAAATACCATCCCTTTTCGCCAGCTCCCCAAACTACCGAACAAATCCATCCGACCCCCCCCGATTTCGACCGGGAGCGTAGCGCAACTCGCGCGCCGCCCCCTTCACAATGGCCGCCCCGGGGCCCCCCTCCCCCTCACCCATCTCCGAGAAGCAAGCCTTCGACCTCAACCTCCAACACGGCCACAAAGACCTCGTACAAGCCATCGCCTTCAACACCTACGGCGACCGCTGCGCAACGGGCTCCGTGGACGGCAAGATCCGCGTCTTCAACCGCCACAGGGACGGCACCTGGCGCCTCTGCGACACCTGGACGGCCCACGGCGGCGAGGTCCTCGAGCTGCAGTGGCTCCCCGCGACAATCTACCCCAACCTCATCGCCTCGCTCGGCATGGAGGGCTGGTTCCGCCTCTGGGCAGAGGATCCCTCGGCCGCGCCAGGCCGGCGCTTCTGCGCAGGACGCTCCGGCGGCGGCGGCCGGCCCGCCTTCGACACGCGATCCACGCGCTCGCCCTACCGCTCCTTCTCCATGAAGCACAACGAGGACACCAGCCACACGTACCTCGCCCTCCTGGCCACCGACGGCCGTCTGACCGTCTACGAGAACGAACAGCCCGAGAACCTCTCCGAGTACACGTCGATTGACGAGTTCACCGTCTGCAGCAGGCCGAGCCGCGGCGAGGAGGTCTCCTTCAAGGTCCGCTTCGACCCGAACCCCGAGCCGTGCTACACCGCGCTGCGCGCCGGCGTGACCCTCGACTCCCTCGGCATCGTGGTCGCGGCCATGGACGCGGTCAAGATCTACCGCTCGCGCGACGTCCTCGCCGCCTCGTACGGCGTGGCCCAGACCCAGAAGGAGTTCTACCTCGCCGCCGAGATGGCGGGCCACAGAGGGCTCGTCCGGGACGTGGCCTGGGCGCCGGGCAACATCCGGGGCTACGACATGGTCGCGACGGCGTGCCAGGACGGGTACGCGCGCGTCTTCCGCATCGACACCCCCTACTCCGGGGACGACGGCAAGTCCTGGTCCGCCAACGACGTGCTCAGATCGTCGAGGACACCCCGTCATGGGGATCACGCCGGCGGCGGCAAGGACTCGTCGTCGTCGCCGACAAAGGACGACGCAGCGAGCACCGCGGCGGTGGCGACGGCGGCAGATAAGCAGACGCACCCCTCGACGCTGAGCGCGAGTCTGGCCAAGAGCGGGACGCTGGGCGATAGACACTGGTCCGGACAGGAGGGGCAGGTGCACCACACTCACAGGGAGATGTCAAGGCTGGACAGCCACAGGACGCCCGTGTGGAGGGTGGGCTTTGACGACGATGGCCAGATCCTGGGGAGCACAGGCGATGATGGGAGGCTCGTCTTTTACAGACAGACGCCCGATGGGGTCTGGGCCAAGAGTTCTGAGCTGGTCATGGCGAAGGCGAGGATGGCGGCACCTTGATATGAACTGCAGAATTGGCGTTTCGGCCGACGTCGACACGCACACACACACACACACACACACACACATATATATATATATATGGATGGGTGGACGGACTTCAACTGCTGTTCGCTCACCTACGGGCATTCGCTGGACTCTGCGTCCCGTTGATCCTGGCCAGGGCATACCTGCCTGCTGGTAGATAACGACACATGTACGATTATATCAGCATAACTACTAGGCGCAGTTGTAATTATAGAAGACAAGGGCATACATACATATGACGAATGACAGAGCGGCGGCATGTCGATCGTTGTTTTCAACGAGGTTCAAATGCCACGACTTTTGAAAAATAATTATACTTCATGTCTCGCGCTACAGAGTTTCTTCGATGTCGACAAGTCGTCAACAACATGTCATCACCTCATTCACTTCGCATTACCAGACGTAGAGGAATTGTTTAAAAAGATTCATTGTGAACAGAGTGCGAAGCGTCGAGGTCACACTCCACCAGGGATATCTATATTGAAGCATCTTCCCCTATGGGAAAGCTCATTTTTCTTCTTCTTGGGTCTACATCGTGGGCAGAGAGGCTTTCTCCCCCTGTTTCATGTCCGCGAGGAGATGATATAATTCAACTCGGTCCAAAACGCCATTTTCCTGATACAGTTTCTCAATTTGCTCGTAATCAGTTGTTGATGCACCTTCTTCATCTCTCCAATACACCCCTTATTACACGCTCAAATACAAACAAAAGTTAATTGAAACAACGCATATCGATCGTACTGCACATTATTCTCCGCCGCGTCGAGATGATTAGGCGGCGTCAGCGCTGGCCACAGGTTGGACAACTTTGGTGACCTGGGAGCCGGCACGAACAATGCGCTGGCCAGCAGAATCATTCATGTAAGTGACATCCTTGTTCTCAAATTGAGCGCGTTTCCAGATCTCAACTTCGCATCCACCACGGAGCACACCGACGCGCATGGTGGAGAGCAGGTTATGGGCAGCGTTGGAGTGGTTGTATACACCTCCATTGAAAATCGACGTAGCGTCCTTGCCAATGGCGGAAGAGATGAGAGCCTTGCCACCAGGGTGGTCCTTGATAAAATCGGTGACATCATGGATCACACCCGCAATAGCAACAAGACCCTTGCCGTTCTTGGACTCGGTGACGAAGTCGTCCCAGCTGATGACGGGGAGCTGCTCCAGAGGGGTACCCCAGTCAAGAGTGGAACGCTTCTGGTCAAGCTTCTTCTGCAACTGTTGAACGCGGCCCTTCTCAATCTCGTTGGCACGGAACTGCTTGAGATCAGAAGCGAGGCCGAGACACTTCCAAGCGAAGATGGCCCACTTGGTAGGGTCGTACTGCCACCACTCAATGGCGTTTCGGTAGTCGGAAGGAAATTCGTGGTGGAAGTTGTGGTAGCCCTCGCCAAGGGTGACGAGAGCGGTGATGAAGTGGTCACGAGGAGAGTTGCGGTCGTCGAAAGGTTGGTCACCGAGCCAGTGAGCAAGCGAGTTGACGCAGAAAGTAGCCTGCTGAATGAAGCAGATACGCAAAATACCGGCATAGACGAAGCCTCCCCACCAGTCGTTGAACAAGAGACCACAGAACATGGTAGGAAAGACCAGACCCATGAAGATGACACATTTCAGATAGTTCTGGTGTTGCCAGACAACGACGGGGTCCTCGTTGAGATCGGTGATGTCGGTACGTCCAGCACGCTTGGGATTCTGCTTGAACACCATCCATCCCAAGTGAGAGTAGAGGAGACCCTTGCGAACAGAATAGGGGTCCTTCTCAGTGTCGGTATATCGGTGGTGAGCTCGGTGGCCGCGAGACCACCAACGGATGGAACCTTCAACGGCACCAGCACCAACAGCAGCAAGGTAGATCTTGAGAGGCAGGCTGGCTCGGTAAGAAGTGTGAGACCAAAGACGGTGGTAACCTTGGAAAGTCCTATGTTAGCAGTGATGCTGGAGCGGAGAGAAACCTAGCATTTCAATCTTGTTGTTGAGAAATGAGCTGTACGTACCAGCAGTGATGCCAAGACCAGTGTTGAAATAGTAGACGACGGCGAAAATGGCAGTGTACAAGTGCAGAGGTACCCAGTAGGCCGACACGAAACCGGCCAGAGGCACGAAGATGATGAATATAGTGTTGAGCCAGTTGACATGCTTGTGCCAGTTGGACCAGGTCATAGGTGTCTCGGAAATATGCACCTTGGCGTGAATATCGGCTTTCTGGGAGCGCAAGGGGACGTAGTCGGTGGTGCCATCTGGAAAAGCCTTGGCCTCGACCGCCGCAGATGAAGACGACATGTTCGAGGCGATGCTGGAGCTTCTCGTTCGCTAAGCTGTGTTGTTGAGTGAAACTCTCACACGGAGCTGATGACCAAGTAAGTGTCTTGATCTCAACAGACTGCAGTGAAGCAGCGATAAAGAGGAAGATTGTCAATGAGGGGTGATGAAGAAGGGAAAACGAGAGGGATTGAAGTCTCGATAGCAGGAGGGAAAGAAGTTTTAAAAAGGAATCGAGGACGAAAGGGAAAAAAAGTAGGCAACTCGAGGGGCGTGCTCGAGAGAGTGGGCGTGTGTTGAAAGAAAGTGCGTCACGGCGTGCCGAGGTTGGGGCAAAGGAGGAAAAGTTGTTGTTGTACATGTATGTTTATGTACATGTACTCCGTACGGAGTAGGTGTGGGCTATGCATATCCGTAAAGGTATCAGCACGCACATGCAACAACCATGTATACTATATAATCCGTACTCCGTAACCCGTATAGTACTCTCAGATTAGCAACGCGGCCAGCCAGGTCCAGGATAATTATTTCTCTTGACAACAGCACCTATGTAGATCAGAAGGCTCGGGACCGGCGAGCGAGCTCTCGCAGGGTGGCGTGCCTGCTCAAAAAACAGATTGCGTTTAATACCCTTCGCATGAAACGTGTCCATAATAACGGCCTAGTCACCTGCGAGAGGTGGGCAGCAGATAGTACTTGCGCGAATGTAGGCGCCGTGTCTCATCCAACAGAAATCGCGACATCACGTCGCCATATTCACATATTCACATGGCATGGTGCACCTTCATTTTTCGAGTGGACGGAATGATGTTAGTGTAGGCGATAAGTCGTCAATCGCTCGCCCCGTCGTGTTGTCGTTTACCTCCGTACATAGTGGCGGCAGTCGCACTCCCGGCCCAACCATTTTCCCCAACAACTTTTTTTTCTATCCGTGATTGGCAAGTGGGTCGACCCGCCCAACGGGTGCGTCGCTCCTACTCGTGGTCGCAAGGCTGGGTGAATCGCCAAGGCGAGAGAGGGGTGTGCATCTGGGATGGGTTTGGGTTGGTTGGGAGACCAGGGGTCCACCTATCCTTAACGCATGTACATAAGTTTTGATCGTTCTAGTCCGTACGTCCGTAAGTTTCGGTGCAAGGCGATGGATGGCCCTGAGCGCAGCAGCTTTGTGGCAATTTCAAGGACTGACCGACTGACTGACTTGACTGACATGGACGACAAGTTGGATCCAGCCTTTGGGACGCAAAGACCCGTGCTGTCCGAGTCTCTCGCCCCGACAGACGCCAACGCCAAACGCGGCGGGTGTTACCTCGGTGAAAGCAACTCGATAAGCCACCATATGGTTAACCAACCTCGAAGTGCAGGTACATGTAGTCCGTAGTAGGTCATCATTCCTCGGACCCCTCGACCCGTCAAATCCAACTTCTGTCTCATGTCGTCCCCACCGCCACACAGCTCAACAACCCCAAACGGCGCCCCACCTCGCCGTCGAACTGGGAAGTAAAGCGCCACCCCCCATCAGTTTTTCCTAGGCCCCGTTTAGCGCCCCATCCCGTCCGTGTGAGTCCCCTGCCTCGGCCACACAACGAAGATCGGCTCATGTGCTCTTGCAAGATTGATGTCATCACTACGGACTATCTGCTGATAATCTGCCCTTCATGTTGATGCTCAGAACGACGGGTGTAAGTTACCAAGGCTCTGTTACAGATCTTGCCACAACTCGTTCATCAATACATGTTCTCATGTGGTTCTTGAAGCGCCTACGGAGTCCAACGACCCTGATTGGTAGAATTGCCGTTGAACAACACACCTGCCCATCGTTACCTCTCTTCGTAATCGACCAGAGGAAGACTGATTACGTTTCTTGTTCTCTTGTCAAGCTTCTCAAGCCTGTGTGGTGTTATAATATGCTGTACGCACACAGTCATCGCGATGTCACACCAACGTCACACATGACATTACGAGCACGCGTTTGTCGAGAAGAGTAAATTGATGATGCAGCACACTGACAAGGCCAAAGCAAACCTTCCCTTACATAAGGGACTCCTTACGTCCTAGTCTTTCCTCACATCTAAAACAAAGCCGAAGTGTATCCCCAGACCCCTTCAGATCGCCATAAAATTCTTTACGTGTCATCTCATGTCATCCCTCATGTCATGCATGTTCGTGCCCTACTCCACATAACACCATTCGCCCGCATGTTATCTAAAAATGTACAAAACAAAACGCTAAGCCACATAAAAGATATCATTAAAAAAAAACATCGTACATCAATCAATATGTGGGGGGTTGGAGGCAATACTGTTGTGCTTATCCTTATCCTTATCTTTGTGATTCTGTCGTAACCATTAGTGCTTGCACGGTGGCTGGTCGTGCTGATGCTTTGAATTCGTCATCCATTTTCTTCCCGCCTTTCGTTTTTGCATCATTGTCAAACTGCAGGCCGGCGCCAATACCTGCAAGGGACAGAGGTAGAGATCTTTGACGAGAAAATGGCTGGCCGCGCCATGTAGTCTCGAATCTCCCCGTTGCCCTGAGAGACTCACTAGGCTGGCTATCCATTTTCAGGTGATTGTTTGAATCGGCTGTAGACTTCTCGACTTGGGCCGAAGATATCTTCTCGATGCATGCGCTATAGGCTCTGGATTCGTCCCCCCTCGTCTGTTCTGTTCCTATGCCTTGTGTCGGCATCATAAACTTCTTGCTCGGGTTTCCTTTGATCTCATCTGCTCGCTGTAGATACGGGGCGGTACACTGTGCGCTCAGTTGCGTTATACCCAGGCCGCTCAGGTCAATTTCTGACTGGAGAGATACGCCACCATCTAATTCACTCTCTGCAGTCTTTGGTTCTTGTGCATCCAAAGACTGTTGCTCGATGGCATCGGGGGAGATGACACCTGTTGCCACCGGGGCGGCCGTGCCAAGTTGATCATCCCTACAAGGTGCTGTATTTTGTCCGCCATCATGTTTCGGAGCTATAATGGCCGTGTCATGTCTGGACAGCTTGGGTGTAGAAAGCATCCGTAAACCATCTCCCAAGGACCTCTTCCTTTCTATCGACGGCGTTGTCGCTCGTCTTGGGCTGAAGTCTTCCAGATCCACGTCCGCAGGAATATATGCTGCAGAGTCTACATCGTCTTTACCCAAGGACAGTGGCGTTTCCGGTCGTAACGCCGTCCCAACGATGTTCTCGTTCGGTATGGCGGCATCATCGTCTGCAATGTCGCTATAGGACGGACGGACGCTTTTGTTTGCTGCCCAGGAAGTACTGCTGAATGATTTGTCGCGAAACTCGCGGCCGTCGAGGTGACTTGGAAGTGGACTGGGAGGCGAACGTCCGCGCATCGGATAGTACGGCTCGTATCTATCTGGGCTTGGGTCGACATAGGTTTTACTCAAATACGGCCACACACCAGATGGCTCCACGGTTCGAATGATGTAGGGTTGCCTCTTACTTGGTTCGCAAGCGCTTTCTCCATCTAAAGAGTGAGCATCATCAACGTGCAAAGGTGGCCCCGTGTTTCCTTCAGAATCGGGCGGAAACATGTGTAGGAGCGAGGATGCTTGTAGCCTCATTCTGGGATCTGTGCTGAGACATATCTCTGTCATGTGGCGATACCAATCTGGAATGTTTATTTCTGGTCCCAACATCAAAGGTCGCCCGTGAGTTTCCGGCTCGTCTTCCAGCATGGCTAGTCCCCATAGCACCATACCGAGTTGATAAAGGTCAGACTTTACACCGATATACATGTTGATTCGGTGATTTGCTTCGATAAGCGCGGTTGATTCTGGTGGCTCCCATCCTACCGGACAACCTCTCCTGTTGATGTCGATAATCTTGGCATCCCCAGCGGCGTTGACGACAATGTTTGAGAGCGTGAAGTCGCCTTGAACAATGCCAGATTCATGAATATCTGCTAGTCCTTGTACAATCTGTCTTGCCCAGCGCTGGCGTTTGTTCCATGCTATTCCAAGGTTCTGTTCTTTGCAATTGTCGTATATGATATCGATTAATGCCCCTTGCTCCGCATAGCTTATAAGAAGGCCTTTGACATGTTCATCATGGTCATCGACGACAACTCCATACAGCTGCACAACGTGCCTTGAATAGCGAAGACTACTAAGGGCATTGACTTCATATGAGAATTCCTCGATCGTATCAGGGCTGGGGATTTCCTTCTTGATGAGAGTCTGCCCGTGAACATGGACCTTGTACACAAATCCAGACATGTGAGAGTCAAAAATAATCTCTCTTTCGCGAATACGTTTGCAACCCAAATGTCGAATCTGACTGACCAAGGGGTAGTTGATGATCTCCTACGAGGTCATTAGTATAGGGAGACTTAAGATGACTTTCTCCACCCAAACTGATTTGCGAGTGGGCTTTGACCATGCATGGCACACTTACATTACCATCTTCAACAACATGTACGTGCAGTCGGCCAGCAGTTGTTTGAAGTTTCAAATTTGCCACGGTGTCGTAGAATGCGATTTCAGGAAGGCTCTCTCGAATCGCCTCGTAAATCTTGGCACTCTTGTCCCTTTGATACCGGGTGTGTAGCAGGTCCATTTCCAGAGAATTTGGCGGTGCATCTCGATAGTCGAGAGATATCGTCACGCGTCTCCATACGTGGTCTTCTTTACGGTACGTGACAAAGAACTTTTCCCTTTTTGATCGGTCTCGAAAGTGCATGCTGAGGTTGAGAATCCATCTTCTTTCCAGTTCATCGGAAATCATGGCATCATGCTGTGACGGTGTCATGGACACAGTATCCGGAACTGAATATGCGTCTGTCTGTGGGCTATCTTCGTATTGACTTGTCGAATCAAATGACGCGGGCCTCATACTGCCATTCGATAGGTGATAATTCCCACGCTCACTGAGTAAGTGATGACTGGAATTGGAGCCATGGTCATCGAATGACGGGCTAAGATGGCCACAGGCAGCGCCTGATGAAGAATCTGCAAACGTCGTACCGAGCTCGTTGCTCATTTCAACAGATCTTTTGCCCACAGAGGCGGCTCTTCGCTCCTCTGTGGTTGTTGAAACAGGTTCTAAATGCATCCTCTGCTCCGAAAGCTTTCTTTCAAAAGTCTGAGATCGAGGTAGGCCCGTGACAACTCTCCGTGCCGGTTTTTCGGCCGATGAGTCTGGGGCCGTTGGCGTCGTGTCATCGCCAGATGTTTCCTCGATCGTTGGATCGGGCTTTTGTTTCAACTGGTTGGTACCACCAGTTGCATGAGCGAGGTTCTTGAGGGTGAGATGCCAGCTGCCAGTTGCCAGCCGGGGCTCGGCTCCAAAGTCGCCGCCCAGGTCAGCCATGTTAGGCAACAAGCCGGTGAACGTGTTACGACAGCCAATGTGTGTCAGTCGCCCTTGCTCCGTATTCGTTGAAAGGATATCAAGCAAACGGCCGAAGTTGCACACAACACAGGATGGACCTGAATTGCCCAGCTTGGAAGTCGGCCTTGCCTGATCAGCCCAGCTCAAGCTAGATCGAGATGTATGTAAGTCGATGTGGCTGGAAGTGGGTCTGTACCTGGCCCATGAACTGAATGTGACGAGGACGGACGGACCAGCATGCAGGCAGCCGCGCGCAGCTCATAAAAACTTTGGAAGCAAACAAAGAAGAATCATGATGGTAATACAGTCCTAAAGTCGAGGTTGTGAGAAAAAAAAAAAAAAAGACAATGAAGCGAGCGAGACGAAAGGGGAGGGGGCAAAGCAAATGGCGGCCAGCCCGCATAGGACCGCAAAAAAAGGCCGGGGTGGTCGGGTTGTACGTAGTCCACTCGTCAAATCGATCGCCGTCTATTTTTTTTAAATGGTCAGTGGGTTTGTCGACAAAGACGGACAACGGCAGAATCGAGGTCGGGCTGCTGTTCTCGTCGGACTGCGATGGGTATACTCCATAAGAGTCGGATCAGAGCCAGAGATGGTCGATGGCAGCCCGAGAAATGACGAGGATCATCGTGGGATGGGATGCGGCTCGAATGCAGGTGGGCGGGCTGGACTCGAGGGATTTTCTGGTCCGAGGCACTTGAATGCTCGGTGCGGCTGCGTTTGACGAGCCTTGATTGAACAGCTTCGAGCAGGAGAAGAAGAAGAAGCAGAAGCAGAAGAAGAAGCACCGAGTCACCCGCATGGAATGTTCCTTTTTTGGCGCATCTGGTGTGTGCTGTGTGTGCTGTGTGTGCTGTGTGTGCTGTGTGCCTGTGTGCCTGTGTGCCAGCAGTCGTCCTGCAGGTTGCGGTGTAGGTCTGTCTGTCGTGCGCGCCTTCCTGATGTGCTGGGTGTGCTGGGTGTGCTGGTGAAACAGGTCAGGCAGAGACGGGCCGGAAATGGAGTCCATCCAGCATCCCAAACAAGCGGGCCGCGAAAGAGACCAGGGGACGAAGGCAGGTCAGGATTTCTTAGTAAGATGGCCTGGTCCAGTCTCCAGCAAGCACGTTTCCCGTTTCCCGTTTTCCGTTTTCCGTACTTCTCCCCAAATGTTCTAGTTGCGCAGTCATCAGTCACACGTTGGGCACCCAGTCCAGCAGGTTCCGTTCCAGCTCATGCAAGTTGACAACACGCACGCATTATACATACATAAACTGCTAACCACAAGCAGTCTGGGGTACATACAAAGTCATCAAGTGTTCGATTTGTTCGCGGAAGCTCAAGCGGGCGGCCCTGATATGTACACTGTATGTATGTACATGGATGGGGCTCACCGCGTCACACCGAAGCCCACCGAAGCCCACCGAAGCCCACCGAAGCCCATTGCAACACCATTTCATGTCCGTCGACCCTGCCTACGGATTACGGAGTACATTGCCTACATATGTGCCATGATGCCCAGCCAACTCGCATGCCTGACTGGACCATCGTCTGCCCTCTCGTGATTAGGCACAGATGTAGGCAGGGTCGGGGAGGCGCGAGGTAGAAGTAGGC